>AYEL01062546.1:0-28864 GCA_000484575.1 Olivierus martensii
ATTTCAAAATTATCATAAATATTTTTCTGTTGGTCAATCTCTACAATGCTATTGTTTTTCTGACAGTAGACGGTGTGTTCTGGATACCCAAGGAGCCAAAAGTCATATTCAGGATTTTTGGTAAGAAAGGTGTGTCGATGAATTAAAGGGACAATTTAATTACATTATTATGTAAACAAACCGTGAGCTAACTTTGAATCTCTATATTGCAAAATTCCTTAAATATTTTAAAGATTTTTTAATTCTATTATATAAATGAATATGTTTTATTGTTAAAAATGAAAAATTATGATCTTTCCTATGAAATTTAATACTTTATTAATTTTTTCCTAATATGATGCTTAATATGCAAATGAGATATAGCTTTAACTTAAAATTATATTTTGGCAAATGAGATACAGCTTTAAATTAAAATAATATTTTGGCATAATTATTAGAGCAAATCAACAAAAGTGTTATTTTTCCATTACATAACACTATATTCTATAAAATTTTAAGCAAAATATTTTTTTATATTTTCAGGTATGGTTCCAGAGAGGACTGATTTTTAGCTAAATTCAGTTTGTGATTACTTTATATATTTAACAGAAATCCACCTAATTTCTTTCATTTCCTAATCAATATAGAGTATTTTACCAAAATATATCCATAACACTGATATGTGAATGAAACATTTTTTAAAAAACTTGATAATGTAAAAAGTGGGCATGTTAAAAAAAAAATTAAAAAAAAAAAATTAAATATTGGAGAAAATAATAATATATTTCAACAAAAGCCATATATTACACTATGCTATACGGTTAAAACAGCAAATTTAAAAAATATATTAAATGTCAAGAAAAAAAAAATATTTCATGGATAAAAATCATCAAATGTGAAGTAGTAGATTTACTTTTGGAGGGACACCACTGTATTTTTTCCTCTAAAACCATAAATGCAATGCAAAATATGCTTATTGCAATTGAATCCAATCTGCAAACCCGGAAGGTACAGAATTTTTGAAAATTTTTGCATGACCTTGAAAATTATCACAAAGCGCAATAGATGGTGTCAAGTCCATCAGATGCCACTTACATAGCGACGGGATAGATCAAGTTTTAATCAATATCTGACATCAGAAGCAGTTTAATTTGTTTCTACAATGCAAGGGTGAATTAGTGTGGGTAAGTGATATCAAAATCCAGGCTGTCATTCAACATAATTTTAAGGATTACATTTATTTTAATCCTTATTAATTAAGAAAAGCCACATATTACAAATATTTACAATATTGAGTATAAAAATGGGAGAGATCCAATCCATGATCCAAATATTAAACCTGATTCTATTTATTTAATTCCAAAATGAGATTCAATGCCTGCAAATTCTCTTATCTTGGGAGGAGCTAAGAGGACACCTTGATGAATCTTGATTTCTTCAAATGTTTGAACATTCTTCCTCCTCTCCTTGGTGAAGGATTCCATTGATTATTCTCAAGACTTGATGTTTCCAAAGGGAAAAGAAGAAAAAAGATGTCATGTACCTCTATCAGGGAGCTTTCATAGTGGAGGACTGAATTCCAACTGTTGTTTTGATTTGTAGTTTCAGATCCTCCCCCTCTCACTTGATACGTGTGAGAAGTCCAAGAAAAAGTGATCAAAGCTAGAAGTTTTGCAGAACTAAGTATGCAGAGTGCATTGTACAAATTCACTCTGCTTAATGGCTGGCCACTTCTAAATTTGGCAAAGTCATTTGGCCTTTGGCCAAATCTAGAAGTGGCCAGCCATTTCACAAATTGGCTAGATGTCAGGCATTGGCATAACATATATTTTTGTTTTATGTTATTATCCTTTTAAAAAAATCAAAATGTACCAATATGTATGTATGTATCATAATTAAAAACCTTCTTATTAAAATGTATATAAATTTTATATGGTCTTTGTAACCAACATTAATAATTTGTTTTTATATCATTTTTATTTATATATAAATGACAAACTACAAAAGATTTTGCATATAACAATACAAATTTAATGAGTGTGAATAGTCAACATCTAGTCAGATCTTACATTTAGTAATATCAGACTGCCAATGGCAGGATGACTAGTACTTGCCTATATTATATTTAATAAATTTACAAGCACAAAAGAAATACTCAAAGGAACAGATATAAAATGAATAATGTGAGGGCAACAATTCCTTTGTCACAAACATAATGTATTTCTGATGTTTGTTTGAAAATCAAGAAATTCATAACACAAAAACTATATTTGCGCAAAACTTAAGAGAAACCGAATTCATCTAAATATTATATAGGAGATCCTGAACTTATGATGGAGTTGTGTTCAAAAATTTTGGTCATAGTTCAAATCCATCATAACTTGGAACATAATTTTCCATAGGTGTAATGTAATAAATTGAAGTTACATTCCCTACCAGAATTCAAAATATTCAACATGTTTTTAAAAAGTAGTAGAGTACATGAGTAATGCTGAATAAAGCTATTTACTCTTTAAAATAAAGATAATGTGCATTTCATGCCTGCCAACATCTTTATATAGATAAAATAAAGAAAATACTAGATAAAAGAAAAGTGGAATGTTATACAAAAGATAAAACAGCTCATAGGCAGGAAAATATAACAACATATTTTATCTTGTTATTATACTTGAAATATGTTATTATACTTTCCTGCCTATGAGCTGTTTTATCTTTTGTATTATAAATTTTGGCAGTGTATGGTTTTTATGAGTAGTTATAAGTGGAATGTTTAAGTTATGTTCAAATTTCTAGCAAAAATAAGCCATAATTTTTTAATTCTATTCTGCAAATCATTGACTTATTAGTATTTAATTGAGTCCACTTCAGGCCCAACTAAGAATAGCAAACTCTGTGTTAAATAAAATCAGAGGACTATGTGGTAGATGAATTGATATCTGGACCAGAGTCATCAGGAAAATTTTCCAAGGCATGAGATATGAATTCAATCCTAGAATATGATCCAGATTAATGAATTTTTTTTACTATATTATTTATTATATGTGATTTCATTGAAAATTTTTCAGGAAACATTCTTGAATTGAAATTAATATATTTAACTAAAGAATCTTTGAAAACTGGTATGACCACCATTTTTTCTATTGAATTATACACTGATTGGTGTATTCCATTGCTAATTATAGGCTTCCTACATCCATGGTAAGATCAGATAAAGGATGAAAGGTCCAGGCCAGGACACTGAAAAAATCTGGAAGTATGGGACCCAAAATTAAACATGAATACTTCATGTTGAAAGTACCGTATTTACATCCCAATAGCTAGCTACTCAGCCATCCAGTCAGCTGGCTACCAATAGTGAAAAACCATTGACTGCAGCTGTTGTAAGTATGGATTGTCATAAAATAGAGACTCTTGTATTGAATAACGTATATTATGGATTGGACTAATTAGTAGTGTCTTACATTTCACTTTCTGAAATAAATGTCCAATTATAAAGAAAGAATTTTCAGCAAAAGATCTTTTCTGAAAATTCTTTCTCTATAATTGCAAAGATATGCCATTTTGAAATGTATTTCAAAATGGCAGATCTTTGCAATACATAGATAAATTTTTCCATCATAAGTTTATAAATTTTTATAAAATTATTTAATATTTTAAAATTTGTAAATGATATGTTCATATGTACAAATATTCAAGAATCAGATGCTTGAAAATAAAGGAGCACTTATATATCAGACTACTGCTTTACATGGAATTATGTACATAAATTGCATTATTTGTTCATAAGTGTGAATATTTCTAAGTCAGTGTCATAGTAAGTTAAAGAGTATGTTTATAATATAAAAACTAATTATTAGACAAATTATTATATAAATGTAGATCTTTTGAAACTTACTACTTAAACCCAATGCACTCAGAAGCCAGCCTGAAATGAGACTCAAACTGACTTCCTAGTGCATTGGCACTAGTGATTTGTATTAGATCATTCTTTATGAAATCAACCAATTGCTCTGTTTTTGTATTAGAGATGGAGGTATTAGGTTAATTTATTCGTTAAGTTTAATTATCCTAATACCTCCACCACCAATACAAAACTAGAGTAATCAGTTATTATTGTTACTAATTTGTTTTGGCTTCATTTTCATGTTTGAAACAAAGCAAATTATTAACACTAAATTGTGTCATTTTTGAGAACAAATTAATTTCATTATAACTATATTTTACCAAACTTCAAGGAAATTACTTCAATTTAATTTAATACTTGTCAAATTTTAGTAATTTGAAATAACAGACTAATTTTAATGCCATCTCATAATTAATATATAACTAATGATTAAAGGAGTGGTGCCATCTATGAATTAATAATTAAATTAGAATTTATTAACTAATTTACCCGAAGAAAAATCTGCCTCATTTTGGAATCAAACTGGGATACCAGTTCGATTCCAGAATGAAAATTTCAAATCAAAAATTTAATCAATCAAAAGTCAAAATCATTAACTTTAATTATGATTTCAATCAATATAGTTTGATTTTAAATTAATAAAAAGATAAAAATTAATAGTGACAACAGTTAAATCCTTACAAGTGATGGTACAAATCATTCTGGGATCGAACTGGGGTCCTTTAGGGTATCCCAAAGGTCTCCAGTTCAATCCCAAGATGAGGCAGATTTTTTCTTCAGATAAATTAGTTAATATAAGCTAGGTTAATTATTAATTCATAGATGGCACACTCTTTAATTTAATCATTAGTATATTTATTAATTAGGAAATGGTGCTAAAATTAGTCTAAATTATTTTAAATTATTAAAATTTCCATTATAATATATCAAGTAATTAAAATTTGGCAAATATTAGGTTTAATTTTGAAATTATTTCTGTATATTTATTTCACTTCAGTATAATTTTTAAAAGTTTTTAAAAAACGTCTATAACTTGTAGCACATGCATATGATTCAAATTTTTGTATTTTTCATTGAATATGGTTAATAACTGAAAATACTCTGAATAAAGAATTTTTAGTAACAAACTACATAAAGTGCTTAAATCTTGCATTATTTTCAATAATTTAGGTTAAATATAGTAATTTGTGAAAGTTATTATTAGGTTTAATTTCATTATTTAATTTTACTTGTTTTGGTTATTTATTTACTACTTAAAAGCTTGCTAACCTCTTCAATTATAGCATTATTTAAATTTAATCCAAACACTTTTGTTATTTTTTCTGGGCTTGTTATTTCTGATTGGATTTTGTGACAGTATTATATTTAAATTGTAGGATTATTTTGAAGTTTCAGGAGACCTGGCCAAGCTGAACTTTATATTATTGCAGAATTATTTACTAAATTTTGAGATTTTGAAAATAGACAACTTTACATAATCAAAAAAGTTTCCCTTACATTCAGAATTTTTTACATAATAATAGTTTCATAAAAATTTTGTATAATCAAATATTCAGATTATACTTCACAAGTGTTTACTATAATTTCTTTAAAGCTAATAACTAACTTTATATTATTTAAATTTAAAAATATTAATTGATCTACATACCTTATGAACTTCACTAAAACCTCCCTTTCCCAATAATGTTAACAAAAGATACCTTTCATTCAGCACTAAATGATTATTAAACCTAAAAATAAAACCAAGTAGTTAAGAAGAATTACTTTAATTATGCAATAACATGTTTTAAAAAATTTAATTTCTCATAACTTCTGTTTAATTAAAATTGCTGACAGTTGAAAATGTCAGAGCAATTATCTATTTCATAATATAAAAATATTAAGAAAATATAAATAGCTGACAAAATAATTAAAATTTAATCAAAATCAGAAATCAAAAATTTAATCAATCAAAAGTCAAATTCATTAACTTTAATTATGCTTTCAATCAATATAGTTTGATTTTAAATTAATAAAAATATAAAAATTAATAGTGACAACAGTTAAATCCTTACAAGTGATGGTACAAGTCAATGGTCCATTGATTTAATTTAATAAAAATCATGATGCAATATCCAAATCAATACAGAGATAAGATAAATATAATTTATTTACTAAAAAACAATTTTATATAGAAATTATGGTAACTGGTAAATACTGAAAAATATCAGAGATATATTTTGTAACATTTATTCAATAATATAAAAAGATTATGTATGACATACATTTTTATTTTTTGTATTATAGATTAAACAAAAGAAAATATTCAAATAACTCTGCATATATTTTTATTCAAATTATATTTTAAAGATCTTAACTTTTAAGCAATTAATACATTAGTTTCCAAAAAATTCAAACATTAAGACACTGATTGATGAAATGCATTTTCTCCTGATTGTATGTGTTTTTTTATTGTCAAATAAAGTTGTTTAATCATTCCTGATTATCTTTATGTTTAATTATTAATCTGCTAGCAGTTCTTAATTGCCACTCTTTGGTTGAAGCAATGAATGTTTATTTTTTAAAAAACCTATTAACATATAAGGCTTTTTCAACTTGTCTTCAAACATTAAAAGTTGAAAGTTTTTTTTTATTTACTTTTCTGAAATGAATGAGCTATAAGTAATATGCACCTTAACTATCAATAATCCAATTTGCTATCAAAGTAATATCAAATCAGATTAAAACTACCAGTTTGTATTTACAAAACTAATCCTAAAAATATTAAAATACAATATATTAACTTTTTAAAATAAAAAATGAAATCTGATTTGGTTGTTCATAGATTCCACTAATAGATATTGTTCATATTCTTAAAAATTATTGTTTGGTATAAAATTTTGAATTTATGCTAAAGATTATCCACAAGCTCAGTAGCAGAGAAAACAAACATATTATATTAAAAGAGAGATAATAGTCCTCTCAGTTGATATGCAGCCTTCTTTAGCTTTCAGTACACAAGATAGAATATCTCAGTGTAATAAATTTATGTTTTCTCGGCTACTGATATTATGGATAGTCTAATTTTTGCTGACTTTTGAAAGCAGATAATAATTTTTTGTTTCTATTTTGTTGAATTTATGAAGTGACTGTAAAATTGTTTATTTTGCAGCAATTTTAGTATGCTAAAAAATTCATATACTTTATATGTCAATTTTTAGCAAAATGAAATTATAAGCCCATTATCCAGTTTTCCAATATTTATATTATAGTAAAACCTTGTATGCCATGATTTTACTATTCCCTCCTACTATTCAAATTACAATGAAAACACTATTATTATGCAAATTAACTATATTTTTTGTTTACTGCAAATAAGTTTTTTAATGTATAAGTAAGTAAAAGAATAAATTACCATTTTAGAATAGCAATATTGTTTTATTTTTACGATTTCAACAATTTTCAACATAAATAATAGTTAGTATCTAGTTACGAAATTTTCACAATATTTTGAATTATTTTAATAAATATTTTAGCATTCCTAATCATTGTCTCCAAGTTCCTCATTTTCATTCCTCCATCAATAATATAACAACAAATGGTATTTCTTTGCCCTTTGAATTTATAATATTCTATAAGAATTTTTTGATAGTTTTTCTTAGTAATTTAATAGTATGTGCATTTTTTTCTTTGGATTTATATAAATTAATTTAAATCTCTATAGAAAACAAATACATTTACTATTTATTTAGTTTGCTACATGATTTTAATAATGATATCATCATTACAGTCCTCTAGAAAATACAAACCTCTCTCATAACAGCATTAATAAAATGATAATATGTTCATTATTCCCTTTCAAACTAATAAATATATACACCAATGTGTATATATTTATTAGTTTGAAAGGGAATTATTAGTTTGATTATAAAGTTTTGATCCATTTTGGAGAAAATCGCTGATTATGTTTTTCTCTTATAGGTGACCGGAATGATGCTATCTATGGAGGAAAGAATAGCTGTGGTTTGTGCACGTTTGAGGGGCAGCAACTGATTATGTTTTTCTCTTATAGGTGACTGGAATGATGCTATCTATGGAGGAAAGAATAGCTGTGGTTTGTGCACGTTTGAGGGGCAGCACATACTGGGAGGTTCATGAGGACTTTGAATGCAAATTCCATAAACTTGCTCTCACCAGGGCTAATATCTGATTACTGGTTCAGAAATTCAAGAGCACAGATAGTGTACAGGATATGAAACATTCTGGTAGGCCCAGGGTGTCAGCTGACACTGTGTAGAGGATGCAATTACCAGAAGTCTGAAATCATCAACCGGAGGCTAAGTCGGGAATTGGGTGTACCACAACTGATGGAAGATTCTCCACTACACCTTGAAAAAATGATCATATCACCTCCAAATCCAACATAAACTGAAGAGAGAGGACTATGCTGATCACACCTGCAATGCTAGAAAAGGTGTTTTGTGAAGTCGTGCGTCACTATGAACTGTGTTTGGAACTGCAGAGTGGCCATATAGAATAAGGCTACGTGCAAACTTGATAGATTATGTATTACTGTGTGTTAGGCTTTCCATTATCATTATTGGTTTGACTCTAATATCTGTTTTTCACAGAAATGTATCAAAAAACTTTATAATCACCCTGTATATATAAAAATGTAAAAGCATCAAAATATATACAATTATCATTTTAGCTTATGCAAATTGATTTTTATTAAATATCATCATCAAATACAGTACATCCTCATTTAAAATCAAGGTTAGGCTCCTGAAAATCATCACTAACTGAAACAAAAATTCCCATTAACTTAGTGTTATAAGTCAGGGTTATATTCTTGCATTCTGATATTAGGAGATAATATTTGATAACTTTTCTTATGTATTATTATATTGTTCAGTAACAGAATGAAATGAAACAAAAGTATCATTTAATTATAAAATGTTCCATGGCATTATATATTTTATTTTATCTTGAAGATAAAAAAAATTATTTTCTAAAAAAAAAAGATAACTTAGAATTCACAGATATTATGTCAATGATTAGCTTTTTTAACTTCATTAATAAAAATTCAATGATTATTAAATGATGGAGAAATGAATTTCTCCATCATTTAGTAATCATGATGGAGAAATGAAATTCTTCATTATTTACTAATCATTAAACAACTATGCTATTCCAGGCCCTATTATAGGTCATCAACAGTTGTGGAGTCTAATACCGTATAGGACAGAGACTGATGAGCCTGACATAGATTTATTGTATAAATTTTCCAAAAAATGAATTCCTAATTTGATTCCATGTTCTCTGATTACAAAGCCAAAGCATTTCCATTCAACCAATCTGTCCAAATATTCTATGTGTGGCATAGTTTAATATATATTATTCATAGACAATATATTAATTAAATTATGCAATATATTTGGGAGTTAAAGTCTTCAACTAAATTTATATAGATGCAATGTTTGATTTAGGATCATTACCAGACAAAAACATTGGAGTATACAACTTTGTATCTCTTTACCTGAGTTCAATACAGGCCATTGAACCAGCCTGTATTGAACTCTATAGATTACTTTTAGCTAATTTGCCAGAAAAAGAAAGATCCTAGAGCACTTAGAGATTTATGCTGCATTGACTCACCAGTCATATTTTGCTTTTAATAATAAATATTACCTGTAGAATAAAAGTGTCCTCATAGGAAACCCTATTCTGGAGTCTTAATGGAGTCAGTAATTAGATGGAAAGAAAAAGACATTATAGAAGATCTTGAGAAAGAAGTTAGATTATATAAATGTTATATAGATGATATTATCATCTTTAAAGATGGCCCATTAGATGAGCTATACATAGAGCAAAGGGTGAGTAACAAGAATTTAGAATAAACCTAAAGAAAGAAGATCGAAGGAACAAATTTCATATTTAAATATATTTATTAAAATTGTGTAAGGGGATTATAGGTCAAAGTTTATAAAAAGAATATTTACATTCCATTATTCATTGACAACTCCTCCATAGAACTTAGCCAGTATAAATTGGCTTCTTTTAGAGCACTTATAAGGAGAATAGAAACATTATAGTGATGAACAAAGGAAACAAAAAGGAATAAAATGGATAAGAGAATAAGCACAAAGAAAAGGTTTTTCACAAAAAATTATTCTGAAATTAAAAAACAGATATATAGAAACCTGAATAAGAAACCAAATACACTTAACAACCAAACATAACAAAATGTAAAAGAGTAGTGGATATGCATACATCACTAATACATTTAAAGAAAACTTAGAAAAGAAAGCTGGATATATTTAACAAAAGGAACACCTTATTCATCATCATCAGAAATCAGAAGATGAGATAGATGATATTGCCTTGATTGCCAATAGATCAAGGCAAGAAGCCAAAGGTGTATCTGGTCCCATTAAAAAACAATGAGTAAAAAGTGGAAAAGAAATATGTTGGATACATGTCTAGAGCATTTGACAAAAGACTGAAGGAACATGCAAATGATATCCATTTAAACACACAAAATCAGCTTTGTAACAAAGAGTGAACATATGTGATGTAGAAATCAAATGGCAGGAAGTAAAAATAGCAAAAGTAATAGAAAATCCCAAGAAAGGTAGAATTATGGAGAATTTGATAATATATAAAGAAAAGGTTCAAATATTATAAATAGACTACTCCTGTGCAGTCAGTATAGTATAGAGATGATACAACTAATGTGAAAGAAACATAGTATAGTTTCCAACTACATACATCTTATCATTTTATATATCATAGATTAATATTATAACATTAATAACAATTAACATTTTAGTAATTTATGTATATTTTCCTTATTTAAGTTGGTTAATTCTGTATTTATGTTATTTTAATTTGGATGTTATGCATGGTTTTGTGGTACATATTAGTGTTAAGTAATGATATATAATAATTTAAATAAGTATTTATTTAACCAATAAAAGATATTTTATGATTTTTTAATATATTAAATATTTTCATAATTCAACTTTAAATTAGGGGATTACATGATCCAAATAATCCTAGCCAGCCAAATTCCTGTTAGTGATTTATTTTTGAATTGATTGAATTAACTGCCAAATTAATTAATAATTATTAATTTGGCAGTTAATTCAAAAATAAATCACTAGGGGGAATTTGGCTGGTTAGGATTATTTGGATATTTATACTTTATTTAAACATCAAAAATATTTAATCTAATAATAAATTTAATAAGCACACAAGAACATTCATATTTTGAATTGTATTTGTTTAGAACATAAAAGTATTCTATTTTAATACTTTGTAAAACTGTTTTAAGTGATTTGTAACTGAAGAGGGTCTGTTTAAAAGGCTGAAAGTATTTTAATTTTTTTAAGTTATTAAAATTCTTGTGGAATATAATACCTGCATCAGTGTTGAATTAGTTCTTGTTGAATACCTGCATCAGTGTTATATTAGTTCTTGTTGAATACCTGCATCAGTGTTATATTATAATAGTAAAATTATAGCAGAAGTTTGAATTTACAATATTTAATTAAGAAAACGTTCATAGACAATATTAGATACTTGAGTTATTGTTCATATAAAATATATTTGCCTTGTATCCTACAATTGAGTTGCCCAGTGGAATAGAGGCACATGCCACAGGACAACTATTTTACAGAAACAAGGAATTTCTGAAAGTTGCTTTTAACATTATGTTCTAATTTTTTAACCAGGATTTTGAATTAGATAATGCATTGGATATCTTATTAAATATTAGTTGAAATATTAAGTGTTTTTAAGCAATAGGACAGGTATTTGTGCAAATGAAGAGGCATTCAAAATCTAGAGATTTTATTATGCTCCTTGTTAAAGAATAGGCACATGCCACCATGCAAATAGTTATTGGAATTGATGCTAGATGGCAGGAGCTACTTAACCATAACAAAAACTCTAAATCAGCAGATTTGTAGTATGTGCCTCTTTTCCACTGGGCAACTCAATTATGTCTTCATCTTGTTCTCTCTCTATTATGAAGGGAAATGTAAGAATATATGGCTTATTCCATTTCATTTTGATTAATTAATTAATTTTTTGCTGAGAATGTAACAACAAAATGATGTTAACTGAGACAATGTTAAACAAAGATACAGTATATTATATTCATTCATTGTTGAAATGTTTGGTTATATTAAAAAAATTCAATTTTGTATAAAATAAAATACATAGTTATATGATT
The DNA here is from genome assembly GCA_000484575.1 of Olivierus martensii. Taxonomy (NCBI): domain Eukaryota; kingdom Metazoa; phylum Arthropoda; class Arachnida; order Scorpiones; family Buthidae; genus Olivierus; species Olivierus martensii. Next base: position 12,102 of record AYEL01062546.1, read on the forward strand.
TCTGTTTACATTCATTTATTTCCCTCACAATTAGATTAAATATGTTTCTCCCTGATATTTTTTGACTTATCTTTTTGTTTTGATATTTATTGCCATCTAAGACACAATAATTTGAATAAACTGGAATTGTTGAAAGTTTTATTTAAATTAAAATAATTTTAAGGATTGATATTTTATACATTATTTTTGTAAATTATATTTATAATAATACAGCAGATTTGTAGTATGTGCCTCTTTTCCACTGGGCAACTCAATTATGTCTTCATCTTGTTCTCTCTCTATTATGAAGGGAAATGTAAGAATATATGGCTTATTCCATTTCATTTTGATTAATTAATTAATTTTTTGCTGAGAATGTAACAACAAAATGATGTTAACTGAGACAATGTTAAACAAAGATACAGTATATTATATTCATTCATTGTTGAAATGTTTCGTTATATTAAAAAAATTCAATTTTGTATAATATAAAATACATAGTTATATGATTTCTGTTTACATTCATTTATTTCCCTCACAATTAGATATTATTTGAAAGTCATATATTAATATTTCTACCAAAATTTTAAATTTTTAATAGTTTTATGTAACAAAATTAACTGATTTTGTTTACATTAATTTATTTCCTATACAATTTATTTAATTCCACCATTATTTATGATCTTGTTCATCATCTAAATCTGTCAAGAACAACAAATTAATAAAAAAATTGAAATTTTTTGTATTTTTTATTTTCATTTATTAAATATTTATTGACCATTGAATATATATTATTACTTTAATTAACATTTTAAATAATGATAAATAATAATTGCAAAATTGTTCAATCAAACATTTTCAGTAATTTTTTATTTTTATGAGTTATCAATTCTGATCAAAATTTCACTGGCCCAACTTTACAATGTGGTATTTCCTATACAGATGAAGGATCATAAATAATATCAACTCTGGATCCTCACAAAAATGTAGATATTGACAACAGAAACTTTTTCCATCATCAGAAACAAAACTAAAAAAAATTCAAATAATGAATTTTTTCCATTCTCAGGATGCATCATGAAGTTTAAATATCTGTACTGAAAGGGTAAAAATGAACAATATTTTTTATTTACTTGGTTTTTATGAAATGCTTGATTATAAAAAAGTCAGTAGAAATCATTTTTTATATAATATAAAAATGCATTTCAAAAAGTTTTACAATTTATAATTGTTCCTAAACACTATATTGAATGTATACAAACTGTACTGATATTATAAACATAAGTAAGGTAATATATACAGGGTGTCCCAAAAATAAATAAATAGTAAGTGCCTTTCTTTTTTTAGGTGATGAGATGCCATGGATGGCAATCTGAGTGAGAAAGAGAGGAAGTGGCTCCTGTAAACATATTGGAAAACTGAAAATGCAGAAGCAATACATAAGAAATGATAGGGTGTTCAACATAACTTCACCAAAATGATAAACAATATATCATATAAGGGACAAGCTTAATGCAACTATCACCAAATAATCCAGACACTACAAAATTCATTTCATTTATGTGTCTTATGCTTGCTTCTATTAATGTTCTCTTTCAATGATATAAAATCATATTTAGTATCCATTTACTTTTGGGACATCCATTATATACAAACAATTCTTTTTAATTCAAAAAATAATTAAAGCTAAATTAAAATAAAGGAAAATTTTTTTATAAAATAAAATCTGTATTTTTGAAACAAGAGAAGATAAAATCTGTATATATGAAAACTTAATATATGTGTATGTACATATATATTAAGCTTTACATTAAAATATCATGCATAAATAAAATGCTTAAAAGACTGCATCTATGACATCAATGATGATGATGATGATTGACAGGATATCTTTTAAAATCAAAATTCTTCCAATAAATATTGAAAAACCAAAAATAAACAAAATTAAGATTAAATTATTGAGAATATATTTAAATAATCTTAAAATATCTAATTTTTGAAATGGCAAAGTAAATTTTTTATTTGGCTAATAGAAGTGCATTGAAATTGCATATGTTAACAATGCAAAAGTCATATTACTGAAAAATTTCTCAAATTTTTATAAATTAATTAAATTTAATTAGCAATGGATAATATTGAGATTTTAGTGAAATTCATTCCAATTTATTCATAAGTGTGAGGAATTTTCCTCCTTTGCCAAATAAAAATAAAAAAAAACTAATATAAACACAGTAAATTCTCCATATTTGTGAATTCAGTGTGTAAATTTGTTTGTTTGTAGTAAAATAATAATAATCATTTATGAATAAAAATTATTTATTAACTAATACCACAAAATCATGTCAATCAGCTGTAAGAAAGAATACTAAACTTTTATCTGAAAGATCAAGATTGATAAAGCAAAATATTTGGATCCTCTTCTTTTTGCAACTCTGACTAAATATTTCAGAATAAAATTTTTCTGGGTTCAAATATTCCAGAATAAAAGTAACCCCAAATATTTTTATTTCCATAATGAAATATTTGGATTTCCTCTTTAAAATATTTATTCTTCCATATTCGGGATAAAATTTATATACTGTATATTAAAATTTTACATTATTTTGATTAGATCAAAACTATTATTATTTTGTCTAAATATGTTTAAAATAAAAAGAAACAAATATTAAAATATGAAATTTGTTAATTACATGATATTTTATGTAAAACAATAAATATACAATATATATATTTTACAAGTAGAAATACTAGTCTCATAAGTTAAATAACTTCATGATTGAATAAATTATAAATATAATTAAAATCACAAATATTGATGTTTTACAACAAAATAATCTACAAAAAATAACTTTATAGGAATGCTACATATTTAGCATTCCTATAAAATTCATCCTGCTCATATTATTTTAATTTCTTCTTATAACTACCAAACTAATATAATCTCTATAATTTATATTTTATCATTTCCATGACATTATTTTGTTACATCTCAACTGTGAAAATGAAAAATCAAAATGCATAAATATATTATTTTATTGTATATTTAAAAAAAAAAAGTTATCTTAGAGGTTTCCAATGAACAAAAGCAAAACCATTGCAAAAAATGAAAAAAGTTAACCTGTATCAAAAATCATTGTAACAAGAAAAATGAAACACAATTATCACAAACTAGCAAAGTGGGTAGGAGGTAATTATATTTTCATTATATGATCAAAATTATAGTGGTCATCTTGTTATACCAACAAGAAAATTTTTGAAAAACTAGTACAGGCACTTCTCCAATTAGGAATATTCTAGTTATATACATTCATACTTATGAATATGATTTTATTTTTAATTTTCATGAAATTTCAAAACTCTTTAAATAATTTTAAACAATATTATAAGAATGCTCTAGAAATCAATATAATGTAAAATTACATAGTTAGTTAATATATTATGGCATTAGCTCAAGATGGCAGTGATTATATCAAAAAATCCTTGCTTTATACTTGGAACTTGTCATTAAAATCTCTGAAAAAAGAAACTTTTAATTAGTCCAACTGTGAAATATATTACAATTTATAATATAGCAAGTTATTTCAGTATTTTTTAATCAAAATAACAGCAATATTTCAGAAACAAACAATCTGATTTATAAACAAAACTTATGCACAAATTATGTTTGTAACTATAGGAGTGCCTATATTGGAAAAATATGTTAGATATTAAAAAAATACATAAAAATCTACATAAAATAAAAAATGTAATTTCTAAGTTTTCATCACATCTTCCTTACTTTAAGAAGAAATAGAGGGAAAAGAATTGATTTCATGGAAAAATGAATGCAACTGTAAGTGGAAATTCTTATTCTATTGCTTACATAAAACTTTTAAACAAATTGAATGTTATATATAGTAAAATAAGTAAAAGATATTTTTAGTAAAAACTACAACGGCAAGATTTTTAGTCAAAAATATTAATCAATTTTGATAGTATATTTTTAAGTTTCTAATTTGTAATGCTCTGATTTACAATATATGCTTTCTGAGAAAACTTAATTTCTCTATATAAATTTTGAATAAAATTTTTTACATATATTTAATCAATATCATTAATTTTTAAAAACACCATATTTATACTAAATTTTATCAATAATTCTTCAGAAGCTATTGAGATTCATACTATTGTATAATTGCATAATTCTGTATTTTGTTTCAATATTTTTATTCTAAACATAAAACCATACATTTTGAAAGAATTATGAAAAATTTGATCAATAAATTTGGATATTCCATCAGGATTCTGACTACAAATATTTAATTAGGATTTTATAAACAACTTTTCTCTCTTTGATATCAACATATAAAAGTTTAGTACAGTAGTACCTTGGTATACGTTCACTTTGGAATAAATCCAACTTGGTATACATCCTGTTTGGACACAAAAAAGTTTTGTTGGTATACGATTTTTGTTTGGAATACGATCGACTCGCATGCTAGATGACTCATACAAGTAAGATCGACTCGCACTTGTATGAGTCAAATGAGTTATGACACTGCGCACTACCCTTGTTTATCTCTCTTGAGACAATGCCACGACTGCACACAAGCATCTGTATGCCAATTACTATCATTCAGTGAACAATCAATGATATAATTCTCTGTGAATTTTCATGATTTTGTGTTTTTTTTTTTTTCATAAATTTTTAATAAATTCATTAACCATGAGTTCTAAGAAAGTTAATGAAAAGAGCCAAGCAACGAAGAAAATGGTTAGAATCACCATGGAGGTGAAAAAAGAGATTGCTGAAAAGTATGACAGTGGCATGTATATCTGGGACTTTGTTGTTGCATACTATATGCCAAGAACAATGGTATCTACAATTATGAAAACAAAGATGTTATTAAATTGGCTAATGCTAAGTTTTCATTTATTTCATCTAATTGCTTTTGTATTTATGTATTTTAGTATTAAGCAGTGTTTAAATATTTTATACAACCCCATCAAAGTATAATATACCAATAACAATAGGATTTTTTTTCATGGGAATAGATTAATCATTTTCCGTTTATTTCTTATGGGAAAAATTTGCTTGGTATATATCGTGTTTGGTATAAGTCCAAGGATCTGGAACGGATTAAGGATGTATATCGAGGTACCACTGTATTTGTATAATTGACTATTCTAAGTTTATATCCAGATACAACAAATGTTTGTTAGAAAATCTATGAATCATCTGCATATTTTTAACATTATAGCTAAATAAAAGAATCACTATGTTTAAATAGGATTTCTGTGGTCTACTAAATTAGAAACATATTAAAAAACTTTGATCTGTTTTTAATTCTATAAGGAAAATGCCAAATACTAGCAATCAACTTTTTTAGGTTAAATTTTAGTTTTATATTTCCTTAAAATAACATAATTGTTGATAATGGAGAACTTACTTAAAAAAATGCTCCGATTCAAACATTCTAATGCTGCATAAATTAAAACAACAAAATATGACACTATGCAAAAACATAGAATACAAATATTTTATCAATGTTAAAGAATTTAAGTTATAATTATTAAGCAACAGTAACTATGATTAGATTGTCTAAAAAATTTATATATATATATATATATATATATGAAATGCAAAATTGCAATATATAACAACATATATAATAATATAATTTCTATCTGTATTTACATCGGATACCTGGCTTCAAATTTTGAAGAGGACATTACTACTAACAAACACTGACTCCATGGAGGTAATTTCCTTTGTTTATTAATATAATTAATAACTATTAGGCAAAAGTATCTTTTTTTGGCATCATTTTAAAGTTAAAAATGCATATATTATCTATAAATAATCATTAATAAGTTAAAATAGTTACACATGCTTCTTGAGTTACAAACTTAATTCATACATAAATTTTGTTCATAATTTGAATACTGCTGTTATTTTGCCTCAAAAAATACTAAAATAACTTTATATACTGTATTTTCTAATATATTTCATAATTCAATTTAAGGAGTTAGCAAATACTATTACTATATTTCACAATTGGACCAATTAGAAGTTTTTTATTTTACAGAATTGAATAAAAGATCTTATTATAGAGGATTTTTTGATGTAATCACCTTCATTTTGAAATACTGCCATAATATATTAACTGTTAATTTTGCATTGTATTGGTTGCTAAAGCATTCTACTATTATAATGATGAAAATTTTTGAAATTTTCTGAAATTTGAAAATGAAATTTTATGTTCTTAAGTAAAATGTTCATAACTCAAGCAGCTCCTGTACATACTTTAACTTAATAGTGATTTAAATATATTGTCAGAATTTTTTCTTTGCAATCTCTATCAAAATGACCATTCATTTTTATATATATAATTTTTTGTTAAACTTTATAAAATCATTCACATATCTATCTGTTATAAAAATTAAAGATCAGCACTTTATAGCTATTATTGTATTTTTCTAAATGATTGAAAACTATAATGGAAGCAATCTTTGTCACAAAATCTAAGTCACATTAAAATGAAAATATTATACATAACAATAAATAATGTTTATAATAATCAAATATAAAATGTTTCTATTGGCTGAATCCAATGTCTATGATAACTTCTAAAATATTGTCCTGAAAAAGAGATTAATAGGTGTCCTAACTGTTCTATTATAATGCTTTAAAATATTGTTACTTTTCTTGACAGAATAATGAACTTCAAATAATTATTTTCATATGTGATAGTAAGTATTCATTGCAATAAATAATAGATGGAGTAATCTGGAGAAATATTTGTTAAATGAGAATGACAATAAGGAGAGCTGATTTGCTTCCAAATCTGCTAGCTTCTAAATAATGGGAATAAACAACTGTTCCATAAATGAGAGAAGTGTCTGGCCCTAGGAAGTGAATATGTAGAGAAGGAAGAATTGGAGGACTAAATTTCAGATCCCTAACACATCTGAAACATGATGAGGATAAGAACTTTTTGGCTTTCCCTGATACATACATATACATAACTTCTCTATTTTATATATTTATTATTCTAATATATTTTTTATGACTGATAATTTGATAATATATTTGAAGGTAGGCTATTGTAATTTCAAAATTTAAATATTTCATTAAATATACAATATATCAATAGAATAATGTTAGCATAATTCTAACATTAAATAATGTTCTTAAATTCAAATTCATATTATATTTTATATTTGGAAATTTTAAGAATTTGAAATGCAATTTATAATTATTTTGAGTATGTATTCTAATAATATACAGTAGACTCTCGATTTTATGAATTCATATGGATCCCAAAAAATGTTCATAAATAGGAATAGCATTAATTAACATTAGTTCTATAAGATACTTTTTGGGACTAACTCACTCAATAGTTTGTAAAGAAACATGTAGTTCATAAACTGGAAGAATGTAAAAATCCAAGTCCCCTGTAAAACAATTCTGAGTTGAAGAGAATTGAATTTTCAGTTGAAAATTAATAGCTATTGCTTTATATTGAGCTGATGACTGTTTTCTTTTAAAGTGATTGAATTAGGCAAACTTTTGAAATTAGTAATAATTCTCACTTTTGATTTACCAATGTGTTCTTTACAAAGTATGGGAGGATCCATGGTTCATCAAATTACCAAAACTCTAGTGAGAAAAGTAGAAAAAAGATTAGAGATATAATAATTTATAATTATACACTTGATATATGACAATATTTTTATTACAATAGATGAATGAGAAATCACTTATTTAAAAAAATAAAAAACAACAACTCTGGGTTAAATGCAGATCTCAAAAACATTTAAGCAATGTATACTTTCTTGATATATGGATAGAGGAAGATCACAAGGAATACTGTAAAAGCAATACAGAGTCCTTAACTTACAACAACATTTGGTTTCAAACCCTGTTGTTATAAGTTGGTGCAGTGGTAAATTGTAAATACCCAAAATTTATGGATTTCTCAGTACTGATGTTTATTAGGATACCATATATTATCTTAATAACATAACAAACATAAAACTATAAGAACCAGACACAAAAAGGACCATATATTAGACCATTCTTTAGGAACTCGACTCCACATGAATTACAATAATGAATCATAAAATTTATCAATGATATCACTGTTGTAGACATGAGTGGTCATAAATCGAGAACTACCTGTATAGAAAATTTATTAATGTGTTTGCATTTATTTACAGAAAATCAATACATAGAAACAACTAAGGATGTATATTTAGAAATAAGCTTTATTCAAAGTGGAAAAACATAATTTTATTATAGAAGTACTTTTGACTTTAAGAAGTCATAAGAAAACTTTAATATAAGAAAAGCAAGCTTCAACTCTGCATTCGCCAAACACTGCTACCAGTATGACCTCATCGTCCAATGGGATCAAGTGTGTGTCGTCAGACGGATAAGTAAAGCAGAATATATAAAAATGGCTGAAGCCATCATCGAGCAGTATAATAGTAAGACGTACTTTATAAATGATAAGTTATTATACCACCACAGTGGTTTATATAAGATACCACTACATACATACATCCCATAAGATTTTATTGTAACCATTTAATTCTTACTTTTATTTTTAATTTATTTTATTTTAATAGTTTCGTTTATTTTAACCATTTTATTTTATTATATTTTATTTATTTAATTTTTGTAATTTATTTAGATGGGCTTAGGATTCCCCCTTACTTGTTTAATAATTTTATTACATAACCTTAATATTTGTTTATAATTCTTTTTTATAAATACAGATAAACCTCGATTAGTGCGAATAAGGGGTCCCACGAATTTCTTGCACTATTCAAAGTATTAACTATATGTAAAATATGGTAACTTTCTTGCTTTGCGAGATTCAGGCCATTAGCCAACCTCAAGAAGAATAACCACAATACTAACTGTTTAAGAAATATTTATTTTCATATCAATGAATAACCACAATACTAACTGTTTAAAAAATATTTATTTTCATATTTTACATCGGTGTTCATCATCTAAATTAATAATTTACCAGGAATTTTATCTCATACCATCATCAAACCAACTGCCAAATCGAAACCAAAAGAGCTTAACACTAACTGTTTAAGAAATATTTATTTTCATATTTTACATCATCTAAATTAATAGACTACCAGGATTGCGTCTCAAACCATCATCACACCAATTAATAACTTACCAGGAACTGCGTCTCATACCATCATCAAACCAACGGCCAAATCGAAACCAAAATAAAAATCAATTTTTAATCAATCAAAAATCTAACGGATAACAAAGCTGAATAAATAGTATGCTAATAGGCTATCGGCAAAATGGCCCATCTTTCATCGCTTCAAAGCCAAGTGTCTGTTCTTGGACTGCTTCTCGTCCAGTTTTACTAACCGAAAATTAACACTAATTTGTTAATTGATATCATAAAAGGGGACAGACCTTTGCTAGTAAGACTGATGTATGCTGACAACTCGCATTAATCGAATATTTGCTTGCACTAAGTGAAAAAACAGTATCATTTTTATAAGTCTCACTAATTGAATATCGCATTATTTGAACTCGCACTAATCGAGGCCTACCTGTAATTTAAATTTCAAATAACATTCCACATAGTATATTCCAAAAATATTGTATTCTAATTGTTTTCATAAAGCTGATGTTGACTTCTTAAAGTCGAAGTACTTCTGTAATAAAATTACGTTTTTCCATTTTGAATAAGGCTTATTTCTAGATATACAGCCATTATATAAGTGGAAGTTTATATATACACTATCAACTAAGGCATTCAACAGATAGAGTGTATTTTCTCTGATTTGGCATAACATTAGGATAGGGGTGGGCAACCTCTGGCCTGCGGGCCACATTATTTTATTATATCTAATACAACAGTATGTATACTTATCTGTATTTTCTCTTTTTTAAATAAATACTATTATTATTAATTGTTTTTGTTTTGGCCCGTGGCCCACCATAAATTTTTCTATACAGCCCCTACAAAAAAAAGGTTGCCCACCTCTGGTCTAGGAAATAAATTTTAGCATAATGAAAGTGAGTTAATAAGATTATACCTATCACAGTGATAAAGGCAGAATATCTGACAATATAGCAAAAAAATTAAAGACAGAAATTTCAGAAAAAGAGAAGCATGAACACAACACAACAACATTAAAAATAATAAAAATAAATATTGATACCTATTGAAAAATGGCATGTCATTAAAAGTAAAATAAAAGAATTAAAAGGACCATAAAAATGATAGAAAAACAACAATTAGTAATACTGCCATATTTCAAGTAATTCATAATGATAAAGAAACATATGAAATATGAAAAAATATGCTATAGGTATGAATAAATATGGCATGGTAAAAATAAACATAAGTAATTTTCAACATATGATCACTTATACTTAAGACCATGATGTAATCAATAAATTTTCTGTGATTCATCAATGCATTCATGTCCTTGGACAATAATTTGATGTACCAGTAATGCCAGGTTGTGTCTGGTTCCTTTAATATGTGTTCCTTAAGTTTATTACAACACTGTATTGTGCCATAAATATTAGTAGTGGGAAATCAATAAATAATAAAGCATTGGTGTTTTGTGATGGCATCCATTGTTACATTAATATAATAGCTGTTGATGATAGACAAAACTGTGTTAAAAATCAGGTAAGCCATATGCTATCTCTATACTGCTAACACTTATTGGCATCTATTTGGCAATAATATAAACTGAAATATTGATAAAAAAAATGAAATTCTATCCCTTAGGATTAATCAATTCTATAGGATTAAAGGATGCAATGTCAAGATGTCCTTTAATGACAAAATACCTCTACAGAATTTCACGAAAATTTAATTAATTAATTCAAAAATTATTAGTGGAGCGCACACAGATGAACAGACAAACATGAGCCCAATCTTATAAGCCTCCATTTCTTTTGGAAGATGGGCTAATAATTATTTATAACAAATGAAATAAACATATAATTTTTGTAAAATTTATATTATTTAAATAACATATAATCTAAAATATATAGAATGAATTAATATTGTTCTTGCTGCAATTTTTATTGGATTTACTTTTAAAAAAGAATATGTAACTATCTGTGATATTTTTAATTTTTTCTCTGGTTTTAAATTGTGAATATTCCATATCTTTTAACATGAGATAGAATATTCACAATTTAAAAACAGAGAATGATCATTTTTATCTATTTATTTAAAGCTCATCTCATTTTACAAATTTATTTTTTTATAAGCCTCATACTTAAAATTATATTGCATTTATTAAATTGACATCTTGTTTGTGGTTGCTCGAGTCAGTCTTCTAATAATAATTTGGCTTCTGTGTAATTTTTAGGGAATTTCTTTTTTGTTTATGGAATTTTATATATGCATAATTTCAAGATATATGCTTGACTTCCTATATATGCATAATTTCAAGATATATGCTTCTTATTTAGACCTTGAAGTCATAACTCTATATAGTTGTAAATCAGAAATATGGTATACAATGTCACAATGATATAATAATGAGTGCCATCACTATAACATCACAATGCCTGCCATGATGATAATGTCATCATGATATCTACAATGGTTAAATCAATGTTAAAATTGAACACACAAATCCAATGGATTTCAAATGCTAAATAAATGAAGATACTTTTTTATTTATTTATTTTTTTATTAAATTAAAATCCAAATAGGCTTGTGAATGTGATAGTTTGTTACAGATTCTAATCATCTTTCAATTACAGAATGTACATTGCTGAAGCATAGATTGATTTGAATTCTTCTGTTTATGCTATCCATTTTTGGAAGAATCATTTTTTGTTCATTGCAAAGATTATTTTGATAATTAAATTTAAAAATTAAAATGTGTTATTTGACAGCAAAAACATCTTTAGAACATAAACAATTTTAGTTCTTTCTGGAACTGCTTGTATAGAAATGAATTTTAATAAAAAAGTTACTGGATATTACAAGGTGCATTTATTAATTTTCCCCAGAACTTGTCAGAAATCAAAACAAAATAATAAATATAATGAAATTACCTTTAATATTCTTCAAAATAAGAGCCTTCCTGCTTCTATACATCTTATTCATCTTTTTTCCAGCTTTCAAAACTTGTTTAAAATCACTTTGTTTTAGAAATCTTAAAATTTTCATTGTTTCCTTCAATATGATTTCTATAGTCTCAAATTTTCTTCTTTTGAGAAATAATTTTAATTTTGAAAAAGGAAAAAGTAATTTTTGTGCAATATCTGATGAATAGGATGGTTAAGGAAGCTCCATTATTGAATGCTTTGCAAGAAATTGGCTTATTGAAATAGCCTAAGCTGATCAAAAAAAAAATTAAAAGCAGATGATCAAACTAAATGCAGATGAATAAATGTTTTTTTGCTCCAGATGTTTAAACATTATTATTACAAGATTAAGTTAATTATTTATTTAATGATTATATTATATTTTTTATACTCGCAGAAATTAATAAACACACCTAGAATATTATACTCCATTTGATGTGACTGAAGAGAGTCACATCAAATGGAAGTCAAAAATGTTAATACAGTCAAACCTCAGTTCACGAATTTAATTCATTCCTGAAGGATGTTCATAAACCAAAACAATTTTCCCCACAGAAATTAATGTAAAATGGATTAATCTGTTTCTGGATCCTAGATGATTGCTTATTTAAACTTTTACAATAGTACTTTGTGCACAAGTTCTTTACACAAAATTAATGGAAACCATTAAATCAATCACAAAAAAGATAAACACAACACTAAGTAGATCAAATATAGATGAAAACTTAATTTAGTTTTACCGTACCTATATGAAGGAGAGTTGATAGCATAAGTAGAAGATAGTGAGGAAATAAGATGTTATTATTTGAAAGGGTATTCTTTTTTTTCTGTCTCTTGGGACCACTCAACTTCTGCCTTGCTAAAATGTTGTCCAGTGTGTTTTGTTTTTGTTAAGTTTTAAAATGTTTCTAAAGTGATACATGCATTATCATTGAAAATATTTATGTTGATGGCTTGCATGTTCATAACTCAAGACACAGTTTGTCATCCAAGACACTTTGTGTTCGGAAAATTTGTTCGTAAATCGATTTGTTCGTGATCCGAGGCATTTGTAAACAGAGGTTTGACTATGTATGTATATATATATTTATTTATTTCTGCATTTATAACTGTAGAATGCTAAGAAGTGGCAACACTATTTTTAGTATTGTATGGCAGCATTTTTAGGAATGCAATTTTTGTATTGGATTACAAACTGTCATATTGATTACAGTATTATAACTCAGGAAAAATGAAACAAATATAAATATAATTAATTATGATTAGTGAACAAGTATTTCTATTCAATTATTTTTTATACAAAAAAAAAATGACTATAAAATGTATCACTAAAGATGAGGATGAATCAGAAATTATAAATTCTGTGCTGTTTTTAGTATTATTTATATTACAGTGAAACCCCGCTCGTGCGTTCCCGTATCGTACGACTTTCCCGTTTTATAGCGATAAAACAACATAAATATGCCAAAAATGATCCTTTGGGACATCCCATTGTTAAAATTATTCCAAAATTATAAAACATATCCAATCTTCAAACTTTTCAGTTAAAATATATGGTTAAATGTTAGCTATCAATAATGGAACTCTGTATTCTTACGAATAGAATTGTACGTTAATATTCTAAAATTTACTGTTCTTAGTTCCAAAGAACAGTATGATGGCGCAATAATAAATTAGTTCCAAAGAACAGATGATGGCGCATAAGCAGAAAGCGCTCTTCTGAATAAAAACTTTTTTAAAAGTTTTTTATTCAGAGGAGCGCTAAATTGGTCTGCTTATTAGTGCATTAAGTTACTTTAACAATATAGTCAAGTACCGTTCAAAGCAGTGCATTACTCTAGCGATAAAACAACATAAATATGCCAAAAATGATCCTTTGGGACATCCCATTGTTAAAATTATTCCAAAATTATAAAACATATCCAATCTTCAAACTTTTCAGTTAAAATATATGGTTAAATGTTAGCTATCAATAATGGTCATTCAAGATTTGAATTAAAATCAGTTGCATTTCAGCATGCCTGAAAACAACTATTACTCAAAAACTGCACAAACTTTTTGCCAATCCAATATAATGTGTTAATATGTTTTAATACATTTTAATTAAATATAAGCCTAATTTTTAATGGATTTATAATATAAAATGTCCACAATAGACCTTTTGGAAAAGAAATGTAATATTTTTTGAACAAAACATGATAAATGAATATGGTTTTGAGCATTTTATACAGTAACTCAAAAAGTGTCTCTCCATGTTACCCTTTCATGAATCTGTTCTGTTATTACAGTATAATCCAAGTGATATTTAATCTCTCATCATATATTTTCTAGAATATCTTGCATAATAGATGAAGGATTTCTGATCCCTCAGCTTGAGTATTTTGTCAAATATATACTTTCAACAAAATGATGCTTCTTCACACTGGAGAAAGTTGGTTTAGGAACTTCTTCACATCTTCCCAGAACACTGGATTAGGAGAGGTGGTATCATTTTCTAGCTTTCATATTCAATAGACATCACACTTCTTGGATTTCTTATGGAGAGACATCAAAGACATTGTGTACACAACATCTATGCCTGATGTGAATGTTCTAAAGGGCAGGATTATGGATTAAAAGACACATGGAAATAAATTTTTTTAGTTACTGTACAGAGTGCATAAAACTTTATTTATTTATCATGTTTTGTTCAAAAGATATTACATTTTCTTATCTGAAATATCTTTTGAACAAAACATGATAAATAAATAAATAATAATAATTTTTCTCCATTTTATATTTTCTTATCTAAATAAATAAATAATAATAATTTTTCTCCATTTTATATTTTCTTATCTGAAATATCTTTTATGGACATCTTGTATAATTTTTTATATCATTTTAAAATATTTAATTTTAATTTTTAGAATGCTGTTATAATTGCAAAATAAATGTGATTCAAGTGAGATATCGAAAAATAAAATCCAGAAATCCACCAGAACCTCATTTTGTTAAAAAATGTATGTTGGAAGTTTGTAAGCCAATTATCAAAAAAAATTTGATGCCTGATATTCAAACATGTAAAAAGCTACAGGAGATTGAGAAAATTGTAAGTTATAATGTATAATACATAAACTGTTCTATAAATAGTATTAAATAATTAATTATTAGCAAATAATTAAACGTATATAATAATATAAAAAAGTTGATAAAAGTTATAAGATGTAATATATATAACTATTTTTAAAATACAGCAATAAATAAATTAATGATTATATATGCTGCCCTTTTTTGCCCAAACAAGCTATGCAGATATAAAAGGTTTTACATGATTTCCAGATATGAAAATGTGGCTTAGGTGGGAAATGGGACTATATAATTAGGTTGATATTAACCAAATTACTTAATAAATATTCAAATAAATACTTAAAAGGATTGAAAAATTCATATGTATAATCAAAGGGTTTAAGAATAGTTTGGATTAGTCATTTAAAAAACAAAATGTTGAAAAGTGATTTTTTTCAATAATTGAATTCAATTTTTCATCATCAAGAATGGTTAATTGACAAATTAGTATAATAATAAATAATTGAATAAATAATGTAAGTAAAATAAAGAATATTGAATAAAAATAAGGCTTGAATCAAATCTAAGGCAAAAAATAAAAATCTTGATAAAAAATTTGAGTAATAATTAAATTAAATCCTGGTTCAATTAAAAATAAGATAAAAGATGACAAGCTTTTTCTCAAATCAAAAAAAATATATATATTTTTAATAAAGTACTTTTGGGTGTCTGCTTTTGTATTCTACTGATTGAGAGATAAAATATAGAAAACTCATGTTTTTTTTTCTCAATCTATAGAATACATCTCATACTCATGATGGGTAGATATCTGAAAATACTTTATGAAAAAATATTTTTTAGTTTGGAAAAAATTTCATCTTTTATTTTAATTTTAATACAGTAGGGCCTCAACATTCGCATATTCGCTTATTTGCGTCCGACTTTCTTGTACAGCTTTTTGGCATTCGCGCTTTGCTTATTTGCAGTTTTCCGATTCGAGGGAGAAATTTTCCGTAAAATTTTTAATAAAAATTTCTGTATACAGTACGGTACAGTATTTATTTATATTAATATCATAATTTATTCTATTAGAAACACAAAAAGCTTTATTTAAGCACAAGCTCCTTGAACGCACAGTTAAAAAAAAATTGCCGAATTACTGTAGTTTGCTTCGCCATCCGGGACTCTGAAAATTGCCCAATTACTGTAGTTTTTCCTTCGCCATCCAGGACTCTATGCTTTAGTTTTGGTTTTTGATATCTGGGACTTTACGGTTATGCCTGTATATTTTTTTAATTCTATCGAGTGCTAGGATACATCATGTCTGGAAAAAAGACAGCTAGTCAGAAGTTGACAACTTCCCATATTTGTAAGCATGCGAAATCAGTGATGACCCTTTCAAAGAAACTAAAGTTCTCGATATGCTGCTAGAGGGAAAGAGTTAAGCTGAAGTGGGTAGACTTTTTGGTGTAAATGAATCTACAGTTAGGTCAATAAAGAAAAAGGAAGATGCAATTAGACATAGCATAAAGGGTGGTACTCCATTATCATTGAAGCACACTTCCCAAGTAAGAGATAAGAACATAGAGAAAACGGAAAAGGCTCTGTACTTGTGGATAGAAGACCAGAACCAGAAGAATATGCC
>AYEL01062547.1:0-24569 GCA_000484575.1 Olivierus martensii
GCTACTTGGTTGTGTCTGTGCAGGTAATCTGTTTGTGCAAGTAGCTTGCAACCAGATGTAATGTGTTGAATCGTTTTGGGTGTTATGTGGCATTTCCTACATGTGTCGTTTGTTAATATGCTGTCTTACAGTATATATTTTCAGTAGTTTTTCGTGTTTATTACTTGGTCTTGTATAGCTATTATAAACTCTTCTGTTTCAGTAAATAGATCCCCCTGACTAACCAGCTGTTTGATGCTTTGGTGTCAATGAAGTGTTTCTGTAAGTCATGTGGATGTCTGTCATGGAGTTCCTTTTTACACCAGGATGTTTTCTTTTTATAATTATTATATTGGGGTATGTCAATGTGAGTATGGAATAACTCCAGAGCAAAAGTGCTATGTCGGGCAAGAGTCAAAACATAGCTACTTGAGATGTTTTAGTTGTATATTAACTAATTGTCTGTGTCAATGCTGAGAAACTTTCTTACTATGTTGCATGTATTGAGTAGTGATGCCTTTTGTAGTGTTATATATGTCTTGGGGTGTAGTTATTATTATTATTATTATTATATCATTAAATATTTATGAATGTTAGGAATATTTAGGAATGTTAAATATTTAAGAATGACTGTTATGAATAACAGTTTATTTATCTATTAATTAATTATATACTTACTATCTGTAGGAGCAGGATAAAATGAAGAAATTTCTTGACTATCTGATCTATGAATTTCTTTACTATTAATTCTTCCGTGTTTTAATTTTTCTGTTTTACGTTGTTCTCTAATTCTTTGTATATCCCACCTATTATAAAAAATAAGAATAATAATTAATAATATACTATTGTAAAACATTTAAATCTAAATATTAAATAATTGGAAATCTCTAATTGAGGAAAATAAATATTAGTGATAACATAGAATTGTCAAAACATACTAATTAATTGTGAAAACACATTTATATAACTGTGAATCCATGAGTGGATCTAAAAAAAAGCACATAGTAGAAATAATTTATATTAAAAAATTTCCCAGGAAAGATGATTTCTTACAGTTTATTGTTTTAGTGTTATTGATTGATGAGCTTTAAATGGTTAGAGAGATGATCAGTTTTGATAAACATAGTTTAAAGCACAGAATAATGCCATAAAAAATGTATAGCAAATAGTGTTTCCAAATTCCCAACATTTTGGAACCTTCGGGAATCGAGAACGGGAAATCCTATTTCCCGAGAATTTTCCCGAAGAATTCCCGAAATAATCTTTTTTATTTAATTTTCATGATCATCTGTAATAATGACTATAACAGCAAATATTAATAAAAGCCGTAGAGAAGGTGGGTCAAACAAGGTTTGTGAACCCAGTGCAATCTTTCAGAGGTTTCAAGACACTCCTATATATAAAGGGTCGATGCAAAAAATAAGTAAATAAAATTTCCTAAATGGAGATAAACCGGAATTTCATGACTAGTTCATATCTTGCCCTGAGAGCTAAACAAGTCACTACGGTATCATTTTGAGTACATTTCTGTTACATTTCAGGTTTTCTCAAATATAAACAATGTAATTAATGCAAACTTTATTTAACCAAACTTATAGTATACAGTGAGATTTTATGTATATCATGCAATGTATTAACATACATCACAATCGTCAGCCGCAAACAAACTGATCGAATGTGGTTGATAATATCGGCATTTACTTTATGGAAACTATTTATCACAGAAAATAGAAATACAGTAAGACCCTGCTTTAAGCTGCTTCGTTTAAATTCTATATTTTTTATTGATTCACTTAAGACCCCGCTTTAAGCTGCTTCGTTTAAATTCTATATTTTTTATTGATTCACTTTGTTGTGGTTTTCCAAACCGTTATACTTACATAAATCCAAAATCACACAAATTTGCTGTTTTAATACTCCTATGCCTTCTCATAGTGCATTTGATATGAATGTATTGTAGTGTAGTATATATGAAAGATTGGTGCAGTCACAGTTCATATTTATGATCAGTCATCAAGAGTAAGAGTTTCTGAAGATGAGAAGCAAAAGGAACTTGCAACGGATTTTCTCAAAACAAATCTAACCACTATTACGGAAATTATGGATCAGTTATACAAAATGATCAAATTTTGATAGAAGTTCAAAGGCAAGACGAAGTGTCATGGACTTGATGTCTCGGTATCAACAATTGCTTGCTGAAGGAAAGAAGAAAAGGCAAACGACGTTAGATGACTTCTTAACGAAAAAACAAAAAGTGTCAAATGAGGAAGAAACTTCCTCATACAAACATGAATTATTTACTCGAATATTTTGATTTTCGTGAATGATTTATGAATACAAATATTAGCAATAAAAAATGTCTATAATTAACGTTATACAATAGTAATAATACATGTTATAACATAAAATAAAAAAATGGTACATATATTTTTTATTCACTGTTCTGTTTCACCTATTTCATTATTTACTTGTTAAGATGACCTCGTTTAACACTGTTTCGTTTAGCACTTTGTTTCTTTGGAACGTATCCCCCGCGTTAAACGGGGTCTTACTATAGTTTGTGTTTACACAGAGAAATGTTTATTTTCACAGCCCAGGATTTGACTACAATGTCATATTAAGGAAAGCTACCTTAGATTTCATTAGTTAGTTCACCTGAAGATGATTTTGTAATCAAAGCTTGGATTGTGAAAATAAATATTTTTCAGTGTAAACACAAACTGTTTTCTGTTCTCCTCGATCAAATATACTTGATTTACAAGAGCTAAAATTAGCTAGTTATGTGCTATTTGATTTGGGTGTCGCACGTGTATTTCTAGTGGCATGTAATATTGTAACACAATGTGAGTTTAGATAGTGATAAATAAGAAAAATTTCTAAAAGATACATTGTGAGTAGTACTTTTTTTCCCACTGTAGAGATTATTGGGTTCTTAGATTATTTTCCTGATTTCCCGAGAAAAGTTTGTCAGGATTTGGGAACAGGAAAACGAAAAAATTCCCGGGAACGGACAGGAAGGAATTCTCGCCCGGAAACACTAATAACAAATTAACAAATAAGGATAAAATATACAACAGGACAAATGAAATAAGATTAATAAATAAATTGTTCAAGAGAGAAACACAATTGTAAATAGAATGGACAAAGAGAAGACAATAAATAAACTAGCTTAATCATTTCTTAATCCCAAGAAATGACTAAGCTAGTTTATTAACAGAATATATCCTTAATATTAACATTAAGGATAGAGATGCTGGCTCAAATCAGCTCAATCCGTAATCCAAATAAAATATATGCAATATTTTTTATATTGCATATATTTTATTTTATCACATAAATATCTATCTGTATTATTGCTATATATATAAATCAAATATTAAATTGTAGAAAAACTTTATTTTCAAAATAAAATAAAATAATGTCCATCATTTCCAGAAAAGATGATTGACATATAGCCAGTTAATAACAGAAAGTAATTTTACTAGAGAATATAAACAATGATTGTTGGATTAGCACCAAAATGTAATAAACAAAATTCAAAATCAAAATACAGATAGTAACATCTTTAATAAAATAAAAAATATGAGAGAAAATAGATGATTATAAAAAGTTCTTCATAAAGGAATGTACAACATCAAATAAAAAAGTTTCAAGAGAATCAGATTACAGACACAATATACAGGTAGGCCTCGATTAGTGCGAATAATTGGTTCCACGAATTTCTTGCACTGGTATGAAGCAGAACTTATTTAACAATTTAATTAAAAAATATAGTGTGTATTTTTAATTTATTCATTTTTTGTAAAAAAATAATATGCATTTATACCATTGATCTATACAAATTAATATATGTGAAATATATAATAAACACTTTTTGAAACTTTGAAATCATTGGTTAAGACTATCCTGAATAAATTTATTGCGGCTCTCATTATACCGAAAAAACTGATTTCGGTTCTCGAGAATTTAAAATTCTCCTATATGGCTCGTAATGACATGAAATTTGGCCATTATAATCAAAGTTAACCGTTAGTAACCAAAGTTTTGCATTTTCAGAAGAATTACTGACGTCAGTTATGTTATGTTATATTAGTTAAGTCGCCATATCACACTTGGGATAGTCTTTACCTAACGGGCCACTTTTAAAGCCCACCACAGGCTGGCCAACACCCATGGGTGACAATCAGAAGGTTGAAGAATGGAATTCAACAGGCCAGGCTCGGTCCTCTCCTGAAAAACTGAAATTGTGGCCAGATTTGAACTAAATCCTCCAAGGTGGTAAGAGAATGCTTTATCACACGGCCATCCTGCCGACTCCTGACATCAGATTAACAGACTTATTAGTCCCAGAATTAGTCGGCCGGATTGGCCGCGTGGAAACGCTTCGGATTTTAATTCTGGATTCGAGTTCGATTCTGGGTCCCACTTTTTAGAAATAGTTATCATAGGATACGGGCTAGCTCATTAATCCCAGTTCTTCATAATCCGGCTGACCCCTCCTCAGGAATGAGCAGCCTGTGAAAGGGCTTCTTTCATCTTTTCATCCTTAAAATCGGATGTGGTATATTCATTTGATTACTTCTAAATATAGATGTTTTAGCTTTTTCACGTTGACTCTCAAAACATTATCTTCCACTTTATACGCCTAAGATTGATCTCTGTACTTATCATAATTTCTTTCAATAACTGACATATCGCACACGTATTTCTAAAGTGACACAAGTCAAAAACAAACGTTTTGAGAAAATTGGAAAAACGAAATCAGATTAACTAAAAACCATTACTAATAATTTTTTCAAAATTTGTAATCTTTTGAAACCATTTTTTAGGAAAATGGTTTCAAAAGATGATGGAGGTTGCTTCCCAAGTTATAAAATGGTGCCAACATAAAAATGCAAGTTTTTGACTTGTGTCACTTTAGAAATACGTGTGCGATATGTCAATAATTATCATTTTGTCACTGTCAGTTTCGATAATTCTAGTTTTTTGTGTTTCTAATTCTTCAGCTTCATTCTTCTCTCTCTACTATTTCTTCCTAAAAATTAATCAATTCATATTTAACTTATGTTTGCTAGCCAGGTAAACAAATTAAAAACTGACTATATTAGCATTATTAGAATATCTGATTTATTCTTCCGGCGTTATATTTGCGTGTAAAAATGCAAGTTTCATCTACTTTCAGTCATAAATCCAAGATCAGCTAATAACCTTCTATTATTTACTTAAACTGTGAAACTTTTTCAATATTTTCTGGCAACATTCACATAGAGTAAGCGTACTTAATTCTAATTAAAAAAGATTCACCCACCGTTAATTTATTTATTTGAATACTCAGAAAATACTTTCAGAATATTCGATAAGAATACATTGGAATCTGCAAAAGTAGTGCTAATTTAAATAGAAAATTTTTCCCACATGTTCCAAAAGATAAAATAAAATCGATTCATTCACATTCAATTTTTCCAAAAAAAAAATATTTTTTTTTGTCGGCCGGATGGCCGCGTGGTAAAGCTTTGGCTTATCACCCTGGAGGATCCGGGTTCAAATCTATATCCCACACTTCCAGTTTTCAGGAGAGGTCCGAGCCCGATCCGTTGAACACCATCCTTCGATCATCCGGTTAACCCCAACATGGATGCTGGCCAGCCTGTGATGGACTCTGTAAGTGGCCACCGCCCGATAAAGAATATCCCTTGAGGATATGGCGGCGTAATGTAACTAACCCAGTGGTTCTCAACCTTTTTTCTGTAGAGGACAACATTTTAATATTTTAAAATTTGGCGGCACACCTAAATATTTTAAATAATAATTTAGATTTAACAACGAATTTTTGTTTACAGATTATAGTATTATTCTTATTTATTGTATTATTGTATTATTCTTATATTTATTCTTATTTATTACATTCAGATTACAGATATACTCATACACAGGTCATTAAATGACGGATCTTAAGTTATAGCGTCACCTTCGGATTTTGTCTTTTTAGAAAAACTATAATTTTAATTTAATTTTTATTCCTTAATTGCACAAAATCCTGCGCACAGCCTCGCCCCAGCAGCAATCCAGTTCGCTCAGCTCACATGGGTACAGTAGAGTCCCAACAAGTGTTTACCTTGTCTTTACGAACGATGCTTCGGTTCACGAACACACAAGCATGGAATGCATGGAGCGCACGTGACTCGCGGTGCACAAAATCCTGCGCACAGCCTCACCCCAGCAGCAATCCAGTTCGCTCAGCTCACATGGGTACAGTAGAGTCCCAACAAGTGTTGATATTTTAGTCTTTATTTAATTAAATTTATCCCTTATTATGGATCTCAAAAAAATTCAAAGTATTAGTCTTTATTTAATTAAATGTACAGTAAAGTTCCAACAAGTGTTAATATTTTAGTTTTTTTCTTTATTTAATTAAATTTATTCCCCTTAAGGCTCCCAAAAAAGTTAAAAGTGTTAGTGAAGGTGGTGTTAAACACGGCTCCCAAAAAAGTTAAAAGTGTTAGTGAAGGTGGTGTTAAACATGCCACTCCCAAAAAAGTTAAACATGCTTTCTTCTAATATTACTGTTATATTTTTTTAGTTTTTTTCTTTATTTAATTAAATTTATCCCTTATTATGGCAGTGTTGATATTTTAGTTTTTTTTCTTTATTTAATTAAATTTATCCCTTATTGTTTTTTCTTTATTTAATTAAATTTATCCGTTATTATGGCTCCCAAAAAATCTTTTCTTTACTTAATTAAATTTATCCCTTATTATGGCTCCCAAAAAAGAGTAATAGTGAAGCTGTTGTTAGTGTTAGGAAGTGTTAGTACTGAGTGTTAGTGTTAGTGATGTTAAACATGCTTTTTTCTAATATTACTGTTATATTTATTTCCACACATAAAGCCATAACATGTTAAATTTTTTTTCTAGGATAAAAAACCTATTATTTGGATTTACATTAATTGCAATGGGAAAAATTGAATTCAAAACGTATTATTTAGATTTACATTAATTGCAATAGGAAAAATTGATTCGGATTGAATTTTTCGGATCACGAACAGGGTCAAGGAATGAATTATGTTCGTGAACCGAGGTATCACTGTAATCTCTTATTATATTAATATTATATTATGTTTATAATTATTAATTATTTTAAAACGAAATAAGCTCGTGCATTCCAATATTTAAATTGACGTTCCATAACTAGGTGTTATTACACATTGTGTGTTCTCAAGCAAGAACCTATATAAGAATAGGCATGCTGGGGCTAAACTTATGGATGGGTAGAGTTTTGAATAATCTGTAACGATATTCTTGTATGTTATGAGAATTTAAACATTGTAAAAATTTTGTAGATGAATCCACTGTGCATGTGTAGTCTGTCATTTTCATTAAACACCATCGTGCTAGCTTCTTCTCCAAGGATGTGAGTGGTGAATGTGTTTTATCAACCACTGGTCTCATTGATATTGGTTGTTTGTGAGTTTTCTCACAAACATACAACTCAGTTTATCTATACAATGGGTGTTATTACAAACAAAATGTAGGAGTCCCAATAAGAGGCGCAATGGCAGGTATCATGGCCGAACTAGTTATTGGGCATAAAGAACAAACCGTCCTACCCTAGTTGAACACCACACATATACATCTAATGCTAAGGTACATGGATGATGTATTCATTATTTTGGATAAAAATACGTTTACACCAAACATGTTGTCTGCCATTCATCAGTTCTGATCACTCCCTGGATTTAGATCTTAAAATTGAACAACAGTCTGAGCATAATATACATTTCCTTGATGTAGATATTGTAATAAAAATAGAACATTTTAAACATCAGTCTATAGAAAAGATACTTATGCTTCTCTCTATATACCCAATTGGTCACCTGACCCATATATCTATAAAACAATGGCGTTCTGATATTTATTAAAATGAATTCAAACACACTGCAATCATCCCCAAGCTATCGATAAAGAATATGCCACTATAGTACAACATGCATAACACATGGATACATGCTCCGCTTTATACAAACATTATGGGACTCCATACAGAGGAATATTAGACAATTGCATAATACACTGCAAACCCATAGACAAGAACAACTGCAGACATATTTAACATCTGTCTCATAAGAACATTGTAGAGACTGACCAACGGCAAAATATTTATGATGATTTTGAAATATGATACTTTGTTTACATAATAAAAATGGATCGGATTACATTAAGTTCAATAAAAAATCAACAAATAAACATATTTGTATCGGAATTGTTTTATTTGATAGAAAACAGATATAGAAATGGAATAAAATCAATATTTTTGGAGGAATGAAAAAAAATTGTTTTTAATGATGCGATTGATTACCTGGAGTCTCTACGAAACCAACTACAATGTGACGTATTTTTTTCATTTAACATGTGCCAGGCTATGGTGTGAGGTTTTTCTTTTCAAGTGCTTTTCTAAGTGAGTCATTGGGATCGAATATGATACAGATGTTAAATATGTCTCATAATGTTTGTGCAAAGCGGGGCATGTATCTGTGTGTTACTGCATGTTGTACTATGGTGGCATATTCTTTATTGATAGCTTGGGGATGATTGCAGTGTGTTTTGTATTCGTTTTAATAAATATCGGAACACCACTGTTTTATAGATATATGAGTCAGATGACCAACTGGATATATAGACAGGAGCATAAGTATCTTTTCTATAGACTGATGTATAAAATGTTCTGTTTTTATTATAAAATCTAGATCATATTCGTAAACCCTCTGCATTAGCAAAGAGGGTCTACAAATATGACATAGATTTCTTCTGGGATCAGACCAAAATTGTAAAATCAGTTAATAACAGAAATCAGGATAACAGAGGCCATGATTATCAATCGCTACAGAAACAAAAAATTTTTCGTACTCAACGATAATCCTCCGTATAACATACCAGCACCATGGAGTTTTATATAAAACGTTTTATTATTTAAACTTTAATTTTTATTATTTATTATTATATTTATAATCTCTTATTATTTTAATATTATATTATATTTGTAATTATTAATTATTTTAAAAACAAAATAAGTTTGTGCATTCCAATGTTTAAATTGATGTTCCATATATAACAATCTTTTGTAAACTTACTGAAGATTGGCTTATTAAAGCTGAAAGTACTTTAATTCTTTAATAAATTAAGTTTTTTTCACTTAAAATTGTGCTATGCATCACTATTTATATAATTGAAACTACAAGTGAAATGGTAGAAAATAGTAACTAAATATATCTTTCTTTATCAACAGTTATGCTTTATGTAACAAATTCATAAAAAAGTAATGCAGTTGTGGTCAAAAAGAGTTCTTGCATTATCTTCTCCTCTGAGCAGCTGATCCAAAAATTTTTTACCTTGACAAATTTTTTAACACATCAGACAACTGTTGTTTAGTAAAACAAAAATGAAGAGGATACAAGGTTTTGTCAACACACAGTTATCATTTCTAAAAAATTGAGTTTTGTTCTAGAAGATATTGAAGATGATTGATGTAAATAACTAAACTATTACTATTCAATTGTTAGCTATTTACGAATAAAAAAATATTACTCTATGAAATATCCAAAAATTAATGCTATACAATTGATCAAACAATTTTATCAATCTTCAGAATATTAGTTTCTGTAAAAAGTTGTTGATCAATCAAATCTAATATCTTCAAATAAAATTCATTCATTTTGAAACACTTCTACTATGCGTAACTTTGCAATTTTGTTTATTTCTTGGTTTCTATATGCTTCATAAAAGCATTTTTAAAGATTTCCACAGATGTTTTTATACAATAAAAAGCAATTTATATTCAATCTTTGCTCAAATATTGACCTTTTGTAGTTTAATGAACTACTTTAACTAAGATTATAATAAATATTGATCAGTTCTATATACATGTATTATTTAATACAGTACTGCTGAGTTTAATAAATAAAAAAAAATTCCACAATATTTTGTATTAATTAGTACACGCGCACACACACAGACGTGTAAACACACACACACGTACACACACAGACATACACAAAAATAAATAAATAAATATATATATAGTTGTACAGTATAAAATACTATGAAAAAATAATGATAATCATAAAAATACATACAGGGTAATTCACAAAGTTTTACCCCCACTTTTATTTCATGGAAAATTTGGTGGCAACTTTGTTCATAAACTTGGAGTCAGATTTCAAATAGGTTTCAAAAATATTATGATTACCTGTAACTATCACCATGGATGGTTCACTGTCACTAATGTGAACACATCACATTAGTAACAATCCTGCAACATTTAATTGTGCTGCTGAGTGTGATGTGTTGGAGTCATTGCTCACTAGTAATTATTCTATGTCTATTAATCTAAATGTTGTGAGATTGTTGTGCTACAGTACCATGTCTGGTAATATTGACAGTTGTAAATAAAATAATTTTGTAGTTCATTACATATTTAAAAACAGCAGCACTACATGCAGTATAGTTAAAACCCCTCTTTAATATAACTATACTGCATGTAGTGCTGTTGTTTTTAAATGTGTAATTCAGAAAAATTTAAGCAGTTTGGATAGTGAACATTGATCTGTAGTTCATTACAATTGTATTACAAGACAAAATTTATGAAGTTTAAAGAAATGATTTCAGAATACTAATCACTTAAAGGATAAATGATTTCAGCGGATATATTTTAATTTTTCTGTCTTGGAATTCTACAAATAAACTTTTTCCAAATTTGTAAATTATTGTAAATCTTTAAATATATCACCTCGTAAATATATACAGGTAGGCCTCGATTAGTGCGAATAATTGGTTCCATGAATTTCTCGCAATAATCGAATTCGCACTAATCGAAGTATTAACTCTATGGAAAATATGGTATGGTTCTTGCTTTGTGAGATTCCGGCCATTAGCTAACTTCACAATGAATAACTCTTAAATAGTTAGTGTTAAGTTTATTGTAAATATTTATTTGCATATTTTACATCATTGTTCATCTAATATTTTAAACAGTTAGTGTTAAGTTTATTAAGAAAAATTTATTTTCATATTTTACATCATTGTTCATCATCTAAATTAATAACTTCCTTAAGCTTTTCATTATCCAGATTAAAATTTGTTTTAAAAAAAAATCTGAATTCATAATGACTTGATGAATACCTCTCGTGGGCCAGATATGACCCACAGGCTATAGTTTGATCATGCCTATATTAGATGGTAATTTCTTACAGTAGATTATTATTTTTATACAGATTATGTGCAAATTAATTGCGTTTAAATAGCGTTCAAGTAATGCCATGCAACATTGACTAGTATCTTATAAATATTTTTACTGTCTTTGTTGATTTTATTATTCATTGTTGATTTTATTAAATTAATATAATGAGTTCTTTTAAATGTATAATAAAAGTAAATATTATTATATAATTTTTTCAAAAATATTTTTAATGTTTAATTCTATTAATTTTTCAGGTAAATCAAAACCACCCCTACCTCCTAAGCCACCATTTATTGCTAGACATAATGACATCAAAAAGTTGTTGACACAAGAAACTAATTCAGAAAATTTATCAATAGAAATGAGCAAAGAAATGCCAATTGAAAAATCTGAAACTATAAAATCTGATGAAATAAATGAAAGCAGTGCTACTATGTATGTATATTGTTAATTTTTACTTATTTATTAATTTTATTATGAATAAATAATTCCCTGCTCATAAACTTTTAAGGATAAACTCAAAGGATAATAGCCAAATAGATCATAGTATTGCCTAAAAACCTTTGATTATAACAGAATTTTGATAATTTCAAATAATTTGGATTAATATAAATGCCATCTCTGAATTAAGAAATAAATTAATTGTGAGGACTGTAGGGCATTCAAATTGGTAAGCATCAATCTGATTCCAGGAGAAGTTTCGTGTGTTTTATGTGTTTCTCCAACACATGGCACATCAGAATGCAATGACTGAAACATGATATATATGGCACATGGATTAATGATGCCAATGTCCGGGATAGGAGAACTGACTCAAAATATTATATACAGGGTGTAAATTATCTCCTTCAAAAAAACTACACTACGACTAGTAGACGAATTCAGGTGGATTAAAATGATATAAACACCTGGGGTTACAAATCACAAGCAACGCCGTAAATTGAACCTCAAACTAAGCTTAATGGCGTGGGCTTCGAATGATGGTAGCGTTCTTGTACAGTCGTCTTGCTGCCAGTGCACTAATTCGTTGTTGTCAACTGATCCATAAGAACAGTGTACTTTGTTGAACTGGTTAAACTAAATTAATCAACAGTCAACGGCGCAATTTTTCTACAATGATGTTGCAGCTCTTCTCCTTCGCTCCGCCAGGGCTTGCGATTTGCGACCCCAAGTGTCTTATATCACTTTAATCGCCTGAATTTTGTCTACATCTGTAGTGTAGTTTTTTTGAAGAAGATAATTTACAGATCGGAAGAGCGTCGGTAGTGTAGTTTTTTGAAGGAGATAATTTACACCCTGTATAATTATAAAAAAGTATTTATTTTATCATAAAAGAATATTACTTAATAATAATATATAATTATAAGAAGTAATGCCAAGTTATAGAAATATAGACTTAACAAGCTAATGACAAGATAACAATTTATAATTATTACAATGTTGCTATGGAGAGTTCTGCTTTCGCCTTCCAACACATTCATGAGAGAATGTATTTTTTTTCAAAATGTTCATCTTCTAACTAATCCACAAATTAACCACTAATTTGTCCACATGTCCTTAACACAGTTCTAAGTAGAAATCCATATTTGTTATCTCTGCCGGCCATCCCCGATGGGATGAGTTGCTCTCTTCTCGTTCTCATCAAAATTCTATATGATTGTTTCTTTGTTAATCCTTTGTTAAGCTATAACTTTCTTCTTATCTTTTCTTCTCTAACTATCCTCTCTCTCCTAACAAGGAACTATCTGTATTTATTCTCTCGGATAAGAAACAAACTAACAGAGCTTTCCCATGCCTTTGACAAGGAATTAAAGAGAAGTTCTTTGTCCAAATAGAAATGATATATTTTTATTGATTAATCAATTATCTAAAACAATTATGTTCTTTTTTTTTTAAACAAATTTTATATTCAAATTTTAATATGTTTTGGTTTATTTTTGATTGAAATGAGAAATTGTTGTTCAGGGTGTCTCCAGGACTTCACATTATAATTAAATCAAGAGTGCTCTCATCTAAGAATTAATAATTGAATTGTAATTTTTAATTAATTTATCTGAAGAAAAAACTTGCCTTGGCTTGGGATTGAACTGAGTCAGTTTTAAGATACATAATTTCAAAATTATGAAATTTGTATTTTTATAGATTTTGTTACTGTTACACACAGTTTACATAAAATTTCTGCATATTTCTAGAAGTTTCTGTAAATAGAACAAAAAGTGTCACTTGAGTGTGTAATTTTATATTTCTATAGTAGTAATTATTCTATAGTAATTTTACCTCAAAATTACAAAGTTTTGAATTACAAACCAATGGTGGAACCTAACCTCTAGGTCAGGACTTTTTCCACTTGTGACCACTTTTCGTCTGAAAAATTTTTATGTGACCCCAGATATATAGGTATATAAAATAGATATACAAATCAAGCATTTACTGATAATAACTCATAAATTTAGCTTAAAACAATTTTTTAGTATACATATAATTTTACCATTTATTAAAGATGAAACAAAATTTGCATACTAATGAGATGGATGCGCTTGCTTATTTTTACATAAAGAATTAAATCTTGGCTGAATATTTGATAACTGCAGAACATAGAACATCTTCAATGTTTTCAGAGTTGATCAATATTTTGATTTTATAATCATCAACGCCAAGAACACCACTTTGCATAAATACATAGTACAAAATGACAGAAGTATGTTTATGGCCATTTCAGAAATTGTTGGAAATTCTATCCTATTCCCAAGCCAAAATTCATTCAACGATTCTTTAGAAAGCTCAAGTTTTAAATTTGTATCACTTGATAACTTTGCAAATTCTTGAATTTTTAAAGACAGATGACTGACATTTTTGATTTCAATTGAGTATGGTTTATAAACCCAATTTAGTTTTTTAGAATCAAAATTTGGAGGGAAATATTTCTGAAACTGTCTCCAGGCACTTGAGATAATCAATTATAACTCTTACAATTATATCTTTGGAACAGTTATTTTCTGTTATAAAATCATCTGTAGCTGTAAACATTTCTAAAGAACCATTTCCATTCTATTCTTCCATATGTTAACTTTTTTAGTAAAACTTTCAATTTTATCTTTTAACATAAATATGTTGCAATATTTTCCTTGAAATGACATGTTTTAAATCATTGAATTTTTAAAAATATCTGACAAATAACACGATTTTAAAAGCCATAAGTCATTATGAAAAAAATTAACAAAATTGGATTTCTGCTCAGTCAAAAATAATACAACTTCATCTTTCAGTTTCAATAATATATTTAAACTTCACCCTCTTGAGAGCCATCTTACCTCTGCATGTAGTAATAAGCTTTTATAATCAGAGTCCATGCCTTTGCAAAGAATTGAAAACAAATGACTGTTAAGGGCATGGCTTTTAATGAAGTTAATGATTTTGACAGTATCATGAAGTACATCTAACTATTTGCTGATATTTTTTGGCTACAAGTGCTTCTTGATAGATCATGTAGTGAGTAAAAGTGATATGTTCATTGCCACCAGCTTTAACTTTGCTACAAATCCAATATTTTTGCCCATCACTGCTCCAGCAGCATCTATACAGACTCCAATGCAAGTTTTTTTAGTGTAAACTTTCATTTGTGAAAAATTCATTGAGTTTAAGATATTTAACTTCTCCTCTTGTATGCTCTTCCAAAGAGCGACAAAACAATAATTCCTCATGTGTGCTTCTTTCAAAAACATATCTTATATAAAGTAATAACTGTGCCATTTTAGAAATAACAGTTGTTTTATCTAACTGAATTGCAAACTTGAACTATCCTTAAGAATGATAATAAGCTGCTGAAATTAGATATTACTAATTTCAGAAATTCTTTTGGAACAGTTTCATTCAATAAAGGAATTTTACAAATTTCATCCCCATATTTTTTCCCAAGAACTATTTCTGATATTTTAATAGCAGTAAGTAACACAAGATCTCCTATTGCAAAGGGCTCTTTTTAGATTTTGCAATTAAATAAGTTTCATATGATGCAAGTAAATATTTTTTGTTGACAAATTTCTCAAAACATTGTTTTTCTTTATTTGAAGATTTTTTATAGTCATTCAAAATATTCCTTTGTTTGTTGCAGTACATTGCATGTTTAGTATTAAGATGTTGTTTTAATTTGGCTGATTTTATGCTTTCCCAGCCAAAACTTCATTACAAATTAAGCAAAAAGTTTTTCCACATTGAAAAACTTCTTTGCTTAATTTGTTCTTTAAAGTAAATCCATATTGCAAAAATGATTTGACATATTTTCTTTTTCTTGTCAATTTAGGTGTACTATAACCTGGTAATGAAGATTCTGCCACATTGTCATCAGGATTTTTACCTCTTCTGTCTAAATTTAGTCATTTATGCATAATCGAAAAATATTTTTATCCTAAAAAATAAATAAATATTTCTAATAATTTCTCAATTATTTATTAGCTTTAGTTTATGAGTTACATTTGTTTGTGCCTAATTTAAAAAATTGATGTTTACACTTAAATGCACATACAGTGGTGATGGTGGAGAAATTTGTCTTTACTTGCAATAATCAAACACTTATGTTTTTTTTATAAAAAGGAGATAACAGTAATTTTAAAATCAAATATTCTAACACAATATAAACCAAAGATATACTAATTTAGATATACTAATAAGATAGAATAATAATTTAGATATATTAATTTACTTACATGCTGAGAAATGATGGTAGGAAAATTATTAAAAGTCCTTATTTTCTGTAATGAGCAATTTTAAAATCAAATATTCTAACACAATATAAACCAAAGATATACGAATTTACACTTACATGCTGAGAAATGATGGTAGGAAAATTATTAAAAGTCCTTATTTTCTGTAATGAAACTAATACATTTCTGTAAGAACAGAAAACTTTATATGTACAGCAAAAGCATTGCAATTCATAACATATAATAGTCTTGAATCTGAGCCAAGGTGTTTCTGGCAATGTTGCCAGATTCACAAATTTCATTTTGTTTCACAGAAAGTAGCATGAAATTCTCAAAAAGTAGCAGCTTTTGTTAAAAAATAACCCAAAATCAAAATTTTGGTGAGAAATCAATAGATAATAACAACAATAAGATTTTAATGTATATTTCCCAATTATGGTATAACAACACAATCTCATACGTAAAGAGTATCACATAGTAGAATAACATAAAGAAGATTCCCTATAAGTAGTAGTACTAATCTATTTATTTAATAACTTCATTTGATGTCAATTGCAATTCTTACCTTTTGCAATTGACATCTAATGAAAGAAATCTTTTTATTGTTGCCAAATTTTTCACAACTCCCATATTCAGTTGTATGACCCCATATGGGGTCACAACTTGCAGTTTAAGAAGCTTTGCTCTAGTTCAAGGTTGGCAAACTTTTGAGACTGAAGAGCCAAACCAATCTCTCATAACATTTTAAAAATTATTAGAGAGCCATAAATATATTTTTACAAATAAAACTTTAAATTTTCCTTATCTTTATTAAATGAAGAAAAAATCACAAAAATTGCTCTCGTTGTTTTTTTATCAGTTTGAGCAATGAGCTTGCATTTCCCTACGTTCTTTTTTGCATTTTTACGCCCCTTTCCAATCAATGAGATTACTAAGGGGCGAAACCAGTTCCAACCATGATCTGCTCCCCCATTCGTGGAGGGGGCAGGATAGTGAAGATCTGGAATTGCCTGGCTGTGCCCGGAACCCCAAAAAAACTTTCCAGAGGATGCTGGACTCAGGAAGCGAGTTTGGGTCCTCCTGCATGGCATACCAATGCTACTCAGACATCCAACCACTTTTCTCCTCTCTGACGTTATGCTTCACGCATCTTAGTGCCATGAAGTTTTGTGAGATCTATAAAACAAATGAAATCAACATTGAGATTAAAATTCTTTAAAATTTTTATAAATAAAATTATGATAGTTTTCATTTTCAATTTTACTTCAGAGCCACGTGTACATATCCAAAGAGCCATATGTTGCTCTCAAGCTGCAGTTTGCCGACTCCTGCTCTAGATAAATCAAGGGTTATTTGTATTGATATGACATAAATAATTTCTTTATCATCATAATTTTCCTTGATTTTAAAAAATATATTTTTATTTATTTATATAAGTAAATCATTGTTTAATCATATATTATTGATTTTGTTACCTTACTTAAAGGTCATATTTCATTATCAAGAAGAGAACTCCTGTTTTCTAACATTATATCTATGGGAAATTGATTCTTGATTTAAAAGTTCTTATTTTATAAGTCCACTTTAGGAGCAAATTAGTTTGTAAAGTTGGAACTTCCTATATTTTGATTATGATAAGAAATTTATTCTATGTTAAAAATTGTCAAAGATTTCATAATTTATATTATCACATAACATATTATGATGTAATATGATGATATGACACATGCACTGTAAACTGAATTGAAGTCATACAGTAGACAGATAGTATGCCACCATTAAAGTTGAAAGAAGTGGGAGAACAATCTTAGCAATATCTGATGAACTAGTTAATTGGAATTTGGAAAATAAAAATTCATTTTTAATAAGGCCTTTATATTTTGTATCTTTGCAAGAAGAGTATAATCTTACAGAAATGCAAAAAATAGATTATACAGATGTTTAATGTTTAATTTTCAGCAAAGAAATATTGAGCTAGAATTACCACTAAATTTATTATTCATGAAAAGAGAGAGAATTCAAAATAGTTATTACTTGTTTTAAATTTTGTCTAATTGAAAAATCATGTAAAAAAAAAAAGAAGTAATAACATAATATACATATATATATGTACTATATTATTAATCTTCTCTTAAAATTAAATATCCTAGTCTAATATTTCTTCACTGATATAAAACATTAACGATCTATATAATCTATTTTTGCATCTGTAAAATTACAAATTTTTGGCTTGCCACTTTTTCACAAAATTATATCTATATAATTTACTATTTAATTGGTAAATTTAATATAATGGAAAGTTTAGTTGTAAGACAGAAAATGCAATTAACTTCAGTGACAGAAAACTGAAGATATGAAATTACAATAGAAGAGTCAAAAACATGTTACTATTGAATTAATAGTTTTTCTCTGCAATATTGAATTATTCATTGGTATTTCTGGTTATTGAATTTATTTGATATGGCCAAAAAAATCTTTAAATCATACTATTATTAAATTTAATTTAAAATAGATTTTTATTTTCTAATAAATAAATACTATTATAGTAAATACCAAATATCTGGAACCCAAAATCTAATCAAAATTTTTTTAATTGAAATTAATTGAAAATAATTTATAAACTTCTAATTTATGAACAGTTCTCAAATTAAGGGAATTATTATATATAAATCCACTCCATAGTTTTGAAAGTCCATAAAATAACAGATTATTAAATAGAAGTATATTATTTTATTTATCAATAAAATAATATACTTCTGTATAGTAACCTTTTTTTTATGTTTTGTTCTATATAGTAATCTTTAATAATATATTCATATATTATTGATAAACTAATTTTTCATAATAATTTAATAGTTTGAAACCCACTAGAAATTTAATGAAACTTATATTGTGATACTGTTTAATTATTAAATTTGGGTACTACCATAACTCTGATTTATTCAAATAATTAGGAAAAAAGTTTTTTATCTAACTCAGATTTAGTATAAATTGGAAAAAGAATTTTTTTTAACAAAAATTCTGAATCAAAAACTCCTGGAGCTCAATGGACTACAAAGATTGCAGCTACACAACATTATGCCACCATATTATTCTTTGACTGAAAGGAAGGCAATACTGCATGGAATAATATTGTACTAGTAATATGATACATAAGACTAATAAACAATATATAAAAATTTAAATAAATCAATTAATATGAAGTTTAAATAAATAAAACAAGTCCTGGTTCAATTAATACAAATAAAACAATAATGTAAACTAATATAGCCATTCTCCTAACATATAAATTTGAGTTTGCATAAAATATTTTCCATTATTTGTATTTAATTATTTCAGATATTTAGCATAAATAGCTACTGTATTTGTAGGTAATAAGTTCAAACATGTTAGTTTACATTATTAAAATTTCATATTACTTGATTTATTTGTATTTTTGTATATTATTTGTTGTTATTAAGTATCATATTACTGGTATGATATTGTTTTATGCAATATTTCTCATTTTCACTCAGGGAACAATATGATGTCATAACATTGTATTGGTGCAATCATTATAGTCACATAATCCTGGGAGTTTTTAATCCAAAAACTTTTTGTTAAAAATTATTTTCCTGAATTTCATTAAAATTGACTTATGTAAAATTGAATATTACATAAGCTGGGGAGAGGCTGTATTATTATTATTTCTGTTTTCAATGAATTTTTTTAATAACTGAAAATAGTAGTTAATAATAAACTTTTATAATTTTATTCAGAATTAATTTTCTATATTACTATCAGATTATATGTATTGTAAATAAGTATTAGAATTGTCCTTTTTTGTTATATGTAGTCACAGATAAATTAGTAATGTAATAATTTATATTCCTAATTTATTGAAAATATTACTTTTATTGATGGTTTAGCTATTAGAACTTTAAAAAATTAGTCTCAAATTCTAATTCAAACTTCATCTTGACAATTATTTAAAAAAAGTTAAAAAATTAATTTTGCATGCATTTAAAATAACAGTTATATTGGATATTTTATATTTAAAAGGTCTAATATGTTAAATGTTTTAGTTAATTATTAACAAAATTCAATCTTATATTTCTTACAAAATATTAGGTAAATTCTTATATTTTAGATTTCTTATCATAATTTTAATTTTAAATATTTGATGTTATACTTTTCATCATTATTAAAAATAATTCTCTCTTTAGAATATAAAATATTTGCTTTTATTATTATTATTTTAATGTTTAAATTTATTCTTTTTATATAAATTTAACAATATTAAATCTAGTTTAAACAAAATTTGAAATATATAAATCCTATGGATTTCTTATTTCAAAACATTATTTAATTATAATATTATAGGTTAGAATAAACACAAAAAATATACTGAAGCTTCTGATTTGCTGTTTTAAATTCTTAATCAAATTTTGTAAATATATTATGTGATTATCATCAATATGCTGACATAAATACATCTCAAACAAAATGTCAGGCATATCAATATTCAAACCCAAAGTGTACAACATAACATAAACAAATAATGCCATTTTTAGTTATTGGCCAATTACTATGATGTTATTTTAAGCTAGCTGATTCAATATGGATAGCAAAACTCGAATTGCTTTATTCATTGATGGCTTCATTCATAAAATTATTGATTATCTGTTTTTGCAATCACAAAATTCAAAATGTAAAAGAACTATATGAATGTGTGACATACAGGAATACCTCGATTATCACGGTTAATGTTGCCACGAAAAATACCGCAATAATCGAATCCACGATAATCGCAATAAATAATAAGTGTAAAATGGGTGATCATTGCCAAGGATTTTTCAAATATATTAATTAAATTTTATGTATGAGGTAAAAAAGAAATGTGTTGAATGAGCTAATCTTCTAAGTTGATCACTCTTCATTTCTTATTGACAGCTGTAGCCTTGATATCATCCTTGTTTCTTTTAGCATTCATTGTAGGGGTAAATAAGAAGAGAAATAAATATCCACATGACTTCAAGTAGAGGTGGATACTTACTGGTGAATAGTGAGCAGGCACGATCAGATAAAAACGAAGCACTATTTGAAGAGTGGCGACTCAAACTAAATGTAATTCTGATTGCATATGTAGTGGGCTACATCTTGCGGCCACGATAATTTGAATTTGGAGCGCAATACTTCAAATTTTGGTATAAAATTATAAACCGCGATAAATCGAGAATTTCAATAATCGAAACCACTATTATATTTAGAATGAGTTGCTTGCACTGTTTTAATAGTGATTTTAAGTTCACAGGTCTGTATAGCTGTATTTAGATTCTTTTTTAAATTTGTAATCATTAACATTTCTGCATTTAAAAAACTATTAAGTAAAAGGAAAACTCTTATTTATGAAAATAAACTAATTCTGTTTTTCCTGAAATAAATATCTTATATAAGTGAAAGATAACAGTTTTCTGCATTATTTATTTATCTTAATTCGATGAATTTTTTTTATAAAATTGAAATTTAGTCTTAATTAATCTTGCTTTAATATATAATTTATAACTTTAATTTGTAATTTAATTTTAGAATCAAAAAATATTTGATTCAAAATATTTTTACATATTATTTAAAAATTATTCTAACATATGGATTTCTTATTTCAAAACATTATTTAATTATAATATTATAGGTTAGAATAAGCACAAAAAATATACTGAAGCTTCTGATTTGCTGTTTTAAATTCTTAATCAAATTTTGTAAATATATTATGTGATTATCATCAATATGCTGACATAAATACATCTCAAACAAAATGTCAGGCATATCAATATTCAAACCCAAAGTGTACAACATAACATAAACAAATGATGCCATTTTTAGTTATTGGCCAATTACTGTGATGTTATTTTAAGCTAGCTGATTCAATATGGATAGCAAAACTCGAATTGCTTTATTCATTGATGGCTTCATTCATAAAATTATTGATTATCTGTTTTTGCAATCACAAAATTCAAAATGTAAAAGAACTATATGAATGTGTGACATACAGGAATACCTCGATTATCACGGTTAATGTTGCCACGAAAAATACCACAATAATCGAATCCACGATAATCGCAATAAATAATAAGTGTAAAATGGGTGATCATTGCCAAGGATTTTTCAAATATATTAATTAGATAAATGATGCATGTAAAATGGGTGATCATTGCCAAGGATTTTTCAAATCTATTAATTAATTTTACGATGAGGTAAAAAAGAAATGTGTTGAACATGCAATCTTCTCAATTTTGATCACTCTTCATTTCTTATTGACAGCTGTAGCCTTGATATCATCCTTGTTTCTTTTAGCATTCATTGTAGGGGTAAATAAGAAGAAAAATAAATATCCACATGTACTTCAAGTAGAGGTGAATAGTTACTGGTGAATGGTGAGCAAGATCGGAAGAGCAAGTAGAGGTGGATACTTACTGGTGAATAGTGAGCAGGCATGATCAGATAAAAACGAAGCACTATTTGAAGAGTGGCGACTCGAACTAAATGTAATTCTGATTGCATATGTAGTGGGCTACATCTTGTGGCCACGATAATTCGAATTTGGAGCGCAATACTTCGAATTTTGGTATAAAATTATAAACCGCGATAAATCGAGAATTTCAATAATCGAAACCACTATAATCGAGGTATTTCTGTATATCATTTTAGAGAACAACAAATTCTCAATAACCAGCTCATACTCTGATTGGATAAATGGTCAATGTACTCTTATACTTGGCATAGAAAGTTAAAAAAAAGTCTACTTTGGCATAAAGATGCAGCTCAGTACACTGTCATTTTACATCGTGTTTTATGCCTGTGAGAGCCAGCCTTTAGTAGTTTTTATTTTTTCCTGTTATTATTAACAAAAAACTGATTTTAAGTCAAAAACGATGTAAATTGAAATGACGTAACCTGAGGTATGACTGTATACTTAATATAAATATAACAGTCAGTAATATACCTACCTGAAATACACAATTCAAAATACAAGCATATTTTTAGTAAAAAGTTTATTATGACTTAAAAGAACTGAACTTCCATTGAATTTTCCCAATGACTGAGATGTGTCGGTGGTATGTCTACTTCCATCCTTTCTTTCCTGTGGGAGTGGAGATATCAGAATATTTAGGTTAGGTCTGTTGAATATTACTAACACCTGAGATTTTGGGACATCTCCTGAGTCCGGCCCTGACCCCCTCTCCGCTGGTCCTTGTCTAGGGGCAGTTCCACAGTTACAACGAAGATGTACCTCGTTCCGTTCTGCCCAACTTAGAACGTAATTAAAGGCTTGAAAAAATGACTCCATTATTAAGACTGAACTAATGATTTATTAGTATAAATAAACAAAATTATAAAATGCAAAAATAATATTAACTGATACAAATTGTAATACAACCTGATATTCCCATCTCTAAAGTTAAAAGAAGTAAGTACATCCATAATTGTTATAAACAACTCTAAAAAAACGTTGAACTGTGTATTACATAACATTTTTAAATTTCTATTAATATTAATAATGAAAGTTAAGAACAGTTCAGTCAAACTTTTGTCCATTAATTCATCAATCGGCATTGGCACGGAATCACAAACAACCAAGATGGCCGCCTCCATCCCGTCGCCGTCTCCACAACGAAACTGCGGTAGGTATAACACCATTTTTCTTTCTCTTATTGGCGATACCTTCCCTACATCTTCACATCCTCCCGCCAAACAAAATGATGCTGGGGAATCTAAAGGGGCCACAGCAACATTTAACCAAACCCAGCTCACAATCGTTGAAGCAATATCATCTTCGCATTCTTCATTCTCGTTTGACGGTCTTAGCAGATGAGGCTTCACTTCCTGAATAAACCGGTGAGTACCTCACAGGAAACTCCAATACTCGAG
This sequence comes from Olivierus martensii, assembly GCA_000484575.1. Taxonomy (NCBI): domain Eukaryota; kingdom Metazoa; phylum Arthropoda; class Arachnida; order Scorpiones; family Buthidae; genus Olivierus; species Olivierus martensii. Next base: position 23,820 of record AYEL01062547.1, read on the forward strand.
AGGACCTGTGACGAGCAGCTCTTCTTCGCATAGATGAATGAACAAAAGGATTAACATGTGGTTGACTAGAAAACAGTTGAGGAGTCGGATACACAACAAACAGAGGGGAGCGGATCCCTGTTCGTGCGCCAATTGCAAAGTCGCGAATTTGAATGAATGTCAATACTACTAATTACACTAAGTCTAACGGTTCTAGCGACTCTGCAATCCAGAGTTCGGCCTGAGCTCAGGGACGGTTCTAACGACTCTGCAATCCAGAGTTCGGCCTGAGCTCAGGTCTTTGCTAAGTTCTTAAAATAATTAACTCACAAAACAGCCTAACACAATGTAACGTCTAACTGACAAAACAAAATTGGTAATCAGAATTTATAACTAAAAGTGCCGATTAAGTGTTAGAAGTAAAATGAACAAACAATGTTAGAATGGTAATCTGAATTTATAACTAAAAGTGCCGATTAAGTGTTAGAAGTAAAATGAACAAACAATGTTAGAACTTACACTAATAAATTGAATAAATTCTCAAACAAAAAATATAAATTTATTTAACTCAGAACACTTACAAATGTGTTAATTAAAGCTTTATTTAAACGAAATAAAGCACAATGAAATAAACAACAAAACTTGTTTAATCCAATTCAAATATCCAAAATCCACAAGAAACAAACCTTAAATAATACTAAATTCTACTACCTCCACTTCCGATACAAACTTCAAATAATAGTCGATCCTTACAAGAAACTCAATTGTCAC
>AYEL01062556.1:0-44795 GCA_000484575.1 Olivierus martensii
TGTATATTATTTCTTTGTATGTTATTTTAAGTATTATTTATTTATTAGATGGGGAGAATCCATAAATTATGTCACGCTTTAGGGGAAGAATATAGATTTGAGACGGTAAATGAGTAGGGGGGAAGATTCTGTAAATTATGACGTCAGTCTTCATTAATGCTTACCTCCTTATGACTAAACAATATTTTAGTTATAAATTAAAAGCGGACTCTATTTAACCTACGCTGTGCTATCAGTAACTAATGTATGTGTTAGTAAAACGTTTTCCTTTCACTGTAATTTTGTTTAAAAATATTGGGTCCTTCGTTTCCTTTCGAACTGCGCATTTGACCCCCTGCACAGGTACAGAAAATCAGCACTTTTTTAATATGTGCTTGCTCCTTGTTTAATTTACCCAAGAATTTAAGTATTTTGTCCCTGTTAAAAATGGCCATGGTCTATTCCGGAAACGTTGGACACCGATTTTTAATGCGAATGTGTGAAAATATTTTAATTTTTACATAATTTTTATTATTATAATACTCGCTTGAAATACATAATTACGTCATGATCATGATGTGGCATAAGAACAGATTTGGCTGTAAAATGAAAATTTTCTATATGCTTTGTATATTATTTCTTTGTATGTTATTTTAAGAATTATTTATTTATTAGCTAGGGAGAATCCATAAATTATGTCACGCTTTAGGCATAGAATATAGATTTGAGACGGTAAATGTGTAGGGGGGAAGTTCTGTAAATTATGACGTCAGTCTTCGTTAATGCTTACCTCCTTATGACTAAACAATATTTTAATTATAAATTAAAATATAAAATATTTATGTGTAATTGCTAGAGAAATAAAGACTAACTTAACATGTGGAAATACGTTTGTTATAAAACAGTTCTGGCCAATCCAAATTATTTCTCCGATCAGCTTTGATATTAATTTTATAATAATCAGGCATAGCGCGACAAAAAATTTCGAAGGGATAGAAACTTAAAATGCGTTTCAAATAATGCAACATGGCTTAACTTCCTTTGAAATTGCCACAAATAAAAAATTCGTATATATTACTGCTTTTTGTGAAATTTTAAATATTACTTATTATTATTAGATAATATTGGATAAACATCTAGTAGTTTACGTCATGATGAATAGTTATATAATAATCTTTGTGTGATAAAATATAAACAAATTTCATTTCAGAAATGTAATTATGGATATAGAACAGGCTTAACTTAGCTGCACACCCAACATAAAGTTTCCTTTAAAATAAAACATCCAATGAAAAGGTATGATATAAAGATACTTTCCTTTAAAATAAAACATCCAATGAAAATGTATGATATAAAGATACTGATTTGAACAAATGTACTGAACAGTATCCTGTATCATAATCAATAGTAATTGTGTTAACTAAATAATTCTGTAAAATCCCAGTAATAGTAATGTAGGTAAGTTATCTGTTAAGAATAACTAAATAGTAATGCAGTTAACTGTTGCTCTTACTTTGACACTTAGCGCCATCTATTGATATTTATTGTCATAAAATTAATAAAAATTGTGTTCCCCTAGGGCCCTAAAAATGGGCCGAATAAAAAAAGGCGACGTAGGGACATGCCCATACTGATGAACTGAACAAAATTATATATCATATTCCTATATATCTTTTTTAGTTTTTAAATAAAAAAGCTACACATATTGCAGACACACATATATAATCTGTATTTTATAAGTAATATAAATATATATTTCGTTCTTAGGTATATATTTTTCTTTATTTTTCGTGTTATTAACATTCTTAATAAACATTTAGTTTCTTATATGGAACTGAAGAAAGTTTTCGTTTTTAATTGGTTTTGGAACGTAACTCCCGTTTTTGTATTTACCCAAGGTCTTACAAAACAGTGGTTCTCAATCTTTTTGACACGCGACCCAACATATTTTTTTGAAATCATACTGCGATCCAATTGTTTATAATATAAAATATAAAAAAGTAGTATATTATCATGATACTATATGTACCCAGATCAACTTATAGTACAATGTACTACAATGTATTACTCGAATACAACGAAATATAACTATCAACTGTATATTAAAAACATACATATTATAAACATACACTACAAGTCTTACACTTCAACGAAACACAAAAGACGATTATTAATCTTAACACACTAAATGAACACACAGACTACTTTAAAAAACGATAATGCACATACAATGTTATTCTTATTGCTGTTCTCACAACTGACAATTACACAATAGTTCAAAACTAGTAAAATTGGAAAGGGGAATGTACCAATGAATGCCGGGACAGGCGGAACAAACATCGGCATAGGCTTAAGATATATTCACAATGTCAAATTTAACTTAATTTAACAAATTAACTTAAGAAATTAACGTACCAGAAATTAATACCATTCAAAACCTCATAATTAATTTTTGAAATTAACGTAAAAGACAATTTTTTCTATTTATTTTCCTTGGCGACCCAATAAAAATTTAACGCGATCCAAAGGTTGAGAAACGCTGTTGCATAACATGGTTTCATACAACAATATTTCAATGTAAATTTGATAAAATATAGTTTTAAAAACAAAGTTTTGGCAAAATGCGAGATTTCTATGAATTTATTTATTTTATTAAAATTGACGATATTAGGGGACGCAACAAAAAATTTTCTTTCCGGCGTTAAAAGCTCTAGAGCTGGCGCTAGTAAATTTTTGTTCTGTTTAAAGCAGATTTGAATTTTATGATGGATTTAGATTAGTATTCAATTTGTATTGAATATACAATCAATCAGCAGCAAAATGATTGATGACTTTTTAATAATATTGTTACTCTTAATGATTTTTTTTTAAATATTTGTTTACTTGTATATATATATATATTACAGGACAAACCCGAATTCAGGAAATACTAGAATTTCCTACTCAAAACAAGAACCTCCTAAAGCCTAGAACACTCTGACACTTTTCTGCGCAGAATTGCAGAATGCAGAAAAGTTTCATTCTGCTTTGGTTCTGTTTTCTGCAAAATATAGCAGTTGAGACACTGCAGTTAGGCAGAAACCTCGAGCAGAATGAAAAACTTGAGCTGTGCTAATGTCAATTTTCTGCCTAGTTTCAGCTTCGATATGCATAAATTTCTTTGTGCTTTTTGCCATTTTTTTGCAATTCCGCGCAGAAAAGCCTTGGTGTGTTCCAGGCTTTACAGTTGTCGGACGCTCTAGTATTTCTTAAGCAGAACTCGAAATGGCGAACATTTCTTATTCAAAGCCGGGAATTTCTAGTTTTACCTATTCAAAACTTAAATTGACAGACATTTAACAAAAAGTCGTTTATTTCTAGTTCTTACTAAGGCAGGTGCCTTGTTTGTCCAAGTTTCTTTTGCGTCTGACAAAAGTGATCGGAAGTTATTTTCAGAATGATCTATATTTATTATATGCCGTATGCCGATGGATTTTCATAAAGTCTGCTTTAAAATTATATCCTTGTAATTTTTGTTTTTTTTTTTTGTCATAAAGACAGGAATATTTTCTTATGTTTGCGATAATCATCCCAGTATTTACAGCAGACAATCGTCGCTTACTTTTCGCCACGTTTTAAACGTATATGACGTCATATGTAAACAATGCTACGATTGGTTGTAGTTAGGCAGAAACCTTGAGCAGAATGAAAAACTTGAGCTGTGCTAATGTCAATTTTCTGCCTAGTTTCAGCTTCGATATGCATAAATTTCTTTGTGCTTTTTGCCATTTTTTTGCAATTCCGCGCAGAAAAGCCTTGGTGTGTTCCAGGCTTTACAGTTGTCGGACGCTCTACTGCTTCGATATGCATAAATTTGTTTCTGCTTTTTGCCGTTTTTTCTGCAATTCCGCGCAGAAAAGCCTTGGTGTGTTCCAGGCTTTACAGTTGTCGGACGCTCTAGTATTTCTTAAGCAGAACTCGAAATGGCGAACATTTCTTATTCAAAGCCGGGAATTTCTAGTTTTACCTATTCAAAACTTAAATTGACAGACAGTTAACAAAAACAAAAGTCGTTTATTTCTAGTTCTTACTAAGGCAGGTGCCTTGTTTGTCCAAGTTTCTTTACTGTCAAATAGTACTTTATCAGATCAAAAATCGTTTTCTCATCATGTCGCGAGAAGAGTATCAAAACTTAATTGACGAGTTAATTATTCAAAAATTCTTTCGATAAATAATTTTAATTACCTTATTGAAATACTAACACTTTAATTAATATCAAGTAGTTAGGTAGCGGTTTCTTTCATATTCAACTTGACCACTCAGTCTATCCCACCAATTGAATGAATAACTCCTTCCAAGTCAGGATTTTTTCTCCGCTATAGTTGACAGTGCTACATTACCACAGAATTCAATTAAACCTTTCCTTTAAAAAACCATTTATTGAACTTCTTAAAATTTGATGAACTAATACATTATAGAAGCTATTAAATGCATTATAGATATAGATGCTATATTATAATGCATTTCAGCATTATATAGCTTTAATGCTGAAATGCATTATATTTCTTCAAAAGCTGCCGAAATGCATTCTATAATGTATCAGTTCATCAAATTTTAAGAAGTTCAATAATTTGTTTTTTAAAGGAAAGGTTTAATTGAATTCTGTGGTAATGTAGCACTGTCAACTATAGCAGAGAAAAAATCCTGATTTGGAAGAAGTTATTCATTCAATTAGTGGGATAGACTGAGTGGTCAATTTGACTAACACTTTAACTTTTATTTTAATCCTTTCACTAACAGAGATACTGAGTTATTCTGGCTTTGTGAGATCCCAAACTACCTGAGATTATGATATGACGTTCCGGAAGACTCCCCGTTTTTCAATAATTAATCTGTTAAAAATCAGTCGATTTTTGAGATCTGAACGATCTTAATTTAATTCAAAATTCGTTTAAAATTCGTTCAGAATTTAATAATTATTACTCCCCACATTTGGCAAAGTTTAACGGGAAATAGAGTCAGAATAATTAACATAAACAACGGACAAAAAACCGATAAAGATCGCTCTTTTTCAATTTGTTCCTCGTTTAGCATACAGTCAGCGATTAGTCATAATTAACCATCACAGATAGCGATTGTATAAAAGGAGTATCATTCATTTTGAAGTTGTTCCCGGTTTCCGTGGCCGTTCCCTGCCGAACTCCGGGCAACTTACGATGAAGTTGTTCCTGGTTGTTCCTGGTGAACAAGTCAGACGCTGTGATCAGCGAGGGTTCCCGTTGCATCTTCCCTGGCCAGGGTTCGACGTCAACGTATCTAGTCGCATCGTCGTAGAAGATGGACAGTACGTACGAGACAGATAATATAGAAGATAAAATAGAGAAATCATTAAGGGGAACACCTATATATTGTGGAGGAAGAAAGAAAGATATAATCTACAGATTCCCACTAACCGGAAAGCAACTCATAGCATCCTGGCTGGAGGAAGTCACCTCTACGATAAAAAGACGGTGTTATTTCCATTCATTCATTCAGACTCAACTGCTACAGAAAAGGAAGAAAACTACGACTTTACGATAGATAACGACTCTATTTTCCATGTATTTCTTGATACGGGACATTCAGGTTCTCTTTCGATCTTTCTGCTAACTCAATCGTTCACGTAGTTCCGGTAGTTCGTTAATTAATTTCTATCTGTAATATTATTATATTTTATGTTAATTATTTGTTATTTTGTTATTTAATAAACTTGTTTTGCTTGTTTAGCAAGGAGTTTGTCAGTCTTCCGAACCCGAAGCTCCGTGCCACTTAACCGCGCGACCTTTTCCAAATTCGGCCTACCTGACGTAATTTCGGCAGACCCGTTGCGGAATTCTTACAATAAAGTTCCTGACAACAGGAGCAGTTTTTTTTTGTGATGCTCCAGCACTTTAGATGTGAAGAAACGCGGGTTTGGCTGTCTGAGGTCCGGAATAGAAAGGCGATATTTGGAAAATAACGGACACTACACCCTCCCCTTAACAAAATAAATAAGTATTTATTAGACAATGACGGAGGAAAGAGTATAATAAAAGGAAATAGAACAGTCAAATTTAGAGGCTTAAAGTTAGATGAAACACAAAAAAGGGGGACGGGTGCCGAAACGTCGGCGAATCGCGACCCACGGCAATCTTACGTGGAGAGACTGACTTCTGCCTTTGCTCCCTTGCCTATCTTCTCCCCTCTGAGACCTTTCACTCTCAGTGGATGCTCTCGGTCTGGGATTTTCCTGATCCGGTCTGAACTTTTCTTATTGTCCGTATAATCTTCGGTCCGTTATTTCTCTGCGGACCGTCTCTTTCCTTGTGTCCGTTAATTCTCTTCTTATCTTCTCCCCTCTGAGACCTTTCACTATCAGTGGATGCTCTCGGTCTGGGATTTTCCTGATCCGTTCTGAACTTTTCTTATTGTCCGTAAAATCTTCGGTCCGTTATTTCTCTGCGGACCGTCTCTTTCCTTGTGTCCGTTAATTCTCCTCGTTTCCGTCGGGCATCGTCGTATTTATACTCGACGGTGGAATTTTCACGAGGGATACCAACTGAACTCAGATCTTTCCTTTGTTTTTTCCCAGCAAGCGATGACTTAAGAGCATTGTCAAAAGAAGTTCTCTCCGTAATTAGTGCATGGGTGGAGGGATACGGTTAATTACATCTTTCCGACAGGAAGGATTTGACGTTCCCATTTGCTTTTAAGTTTTACAATGCAGTTAATATCAATTTAAAGCAGTGAGCTGTAAACAATATAGAACATTTTTTTAAAAGTGTACAATAAAACAAGAAAAAGTACAAACAAAAATTATCACATTATTATAAACATTTAAAAAATATGATGTAACATAAAAAAAGGAAAAAGGGAAGGGGAATACAATACAGAACATTATTTTAAAGTGTACAATAAAACAAGAAAAAGTACAAACAAAAAATTATCGCATTATTATAAACATTTAAAAAATATGATGTAACATAAAAAAAGGAAAAAGGGAAGGGGAGCTTTCTGAACTCCACAGCTTTATCAGTTAATTAAACCCAACCGTAAACAATATATTGGAGAAAATTTTTTAAAAAGTCAGACAATCTGCTGCTACATCCTTAGGATCACAAGCGAAAAGAATGAAACAAATTATTGATACCAATCACCCTGCAGCGAAATTGGAAATAATGTAACAGTAGTCATTCCTGAGATTGATCGATCAAGAGGAATTCTTCGAAATATTATGGCGATCGTTTTGAACCTTAACTAACTTGTAAGACAAATTATACCAACTCGGTACAAAAACTAAATTATTGCAAATATTATATTCCTGCTCAGAGTTCGATATTTTTCAACAGAAATTTTCTTTCAAAGGAATGAACAAATTTCATAGAGGAAGGGTGCAATCTGCACCAGTGGAAGTGCACAAGATTATATCCATGTCAATGAACGATATATAGTGATCTAAATTATATTTGTGCAAAAAGTATAACATTTTATGTAATTGTAAATGCCACAAAAGCCTACTATACAAAAATAAATAAGAGGTTCCTAATTTTGTTTTTCAACATTTAAAATTTTTTATTTTGTATTTTATGTTCAATTTCGACTAATAAAAATATTTGTCCATAAAGATAAAAAATTAACAATTTCAGTCCTTTAAAGGACTGAATTTCAGCGATTTTAAAGTCAACCATGTAATGATTGTGAGTTAGCTTTCTTTCAAATTTGTCTTATTTTTTATTTCATTGTTATTTCCTGTCAAATGATAAAAATATCCATTATGTTCATTATCTTGTTTTTTTTAATAAATTAATCTTTTACTTACCGTAAATACAATAATTTTCTCCATACAAAAATATTGAAAATCCTCTATTTTTATTTTTGGATTTGTCCTAGGAGAATCTAGAAATTCCGAACTTTGAATAAGAAATATTCGTTACTTTGAATTCGGCTTAGGAAATACTAGAACGTCCTACAAGCATTAGGACATCCTCGTTCTGACTAGGTAATAAATTAATCTTTTACTTACCGTAAATACAAAAATTTTCTCCATACAAAAATATTGAAAATCGTCTATTTTTATTTTTGGATTTGTCCTAGGAGAATCTAGAAATTCCGAATGAATAAGAAATATTCGTTATTTTGAGTTCGGCTTAGGAAATACTAGAACGTCCTACAAGCATTAGGACATCCTCGTTCTGACTAGAAAATTTTAAAAATTCATAAATTTAGGGCTTGTTCTATAACATATACATTGAATACAATAGATAACTACCATAAAACATGAAGACAAGAAAATTTTCAGAATATCACAATACAAACAAACTGTTAACAGAGAATAAAGAAGAGTAAATTTGTATTTAATATTACGAAATTTTTTTACTAAAGTTTTCATTCTAAATTTAATTCTAATATTTTAATAGAGAGATCAATACACTATTAATATGTTTACTCTAAAGCCGAAATCAAGTAATATTGAAAAATAAATCTACTCTACATAAAATTTCTATTGTTAAACTTTCAAGTAAAAAGAATTTTTTCAAACCAATGAATATAGATGAATGTCAAGTAAACGCATAATTTATAACTATCATTTAATAAATATAATTCTTTAGCGTTTAACATAAATTGAGTTACTTGTTCTAAAGTATATTTATAAATATGAAATGAAATGATTATCGTTATTCTTACAATATGTTTTTTGCAAAATTCATTCGAGAGCTTATGCTATACAAAGACCCTGCAGTAAACTACAATACTTGAGTTTTACAATATAGTATAATGCAATATGTACTGTTAAAACTGGTTTTCAATCGAAAAAATGATGAAGTCAGAAATGCCACCGATTCTAATTAATAAAATGTATGGTTAAATAATCTAACAAATAACCGAGATTGTTAATCATCATTCTACAGTTGTATTATGATTTAACCCGACTTCCTGTATAGCTTATATGGTTTTACATAAATAAAATACCTTATTCATGCATTACAAATTAAATGGGCCGTAAAATATTAAAAGAAAGTCTATAAGGCGGAGTGGGGTAAGGGCGTACTTGGGGGAAATGCATTATCGGGATTTTTTTATTATAAGATAATCGAAATTTTGCTATTTGATATTGTAGTATTCTACTACAAGTTAATATCGACATATCGACGTAGATAACTCACGAGGAATGATACGAATCCAGTATTTACATCGACTTTTACAAACGCGTCGCGACAGAACAGCAAACAAAACTTTGGCAGCATTTTAAAAGTGCAATAATTATTAAGATAACTTCATATTAGGAGATATTTTTTTAATAAGTACGAAGAATACTAAATAAGATTACAGTTTATATTAAATAAACAATATTTTTTGACATTTCAAAATTTATTGAGAAAAATTCTGGTGGTTTACATTATGCAAACAATATTTTTTGACATTTCAAAAGTTTTTGAGAAAAACCCTGGAATCTTGTCCCTAAATATTGTTACCCAAGGCAATTGCCTAACAGAACCATGGAGTAAGTGCATATTAGGCTGTTCTGTCCTAATAACGCGTTCAATTTTATTTTTTCGTGTTCTACATTTTAATCTGTTTATTAGCTTCTCTTTTTTTGACATTTCAAAAGTTCTTGAGAAAAACCCTGGAAAGCTCTTGCCCCGTAAATATTGTTACCTGGGGAAAGTGCCTAACAGCGCCATGGGGTAAGTGCCTAATAGGCTGTTCTGGCCTCATAACGCGTTCAATTTTATTTTTTCGTGTTTTACATTTTAATCTGTTTATTAGCTTCTCTTTCTAGCATATAACATGGGTCGCAGCTACGTCAGAAAAACCAACAGGGACGATTATTCAAAAGAAATGAACGGCATGCGAACGTTGTCCGAGATGACGATTGGTAAATGCAAAGATATCAATTAAAATTTTTGTATAACCCAGTTTTTATTCGATAAAAAGCATTTTGTCATATTTCACTATACCATCCCTCATATTTCACAAGGTGGACACAACCTCCGTCCCTCTGTCAATCAAACCTGTATGTTAAAGCCGATTTCGATCGGCTTTAACATACAGGTTGGGGGCCATCGAAAAGTGAACCGTGTAAAAGGTTTAGATCACTATGCCTTCGTTTTTAAAAAAATCGAGGTAAATGTCATGACACCGAACCACGCCGCTTAGACTATATACCTAAAAAATTAGTCCCCTTTCAGCTAAACCGCTGGCGTAGTAGTTTAGGCGTTTGCATACGGAGCTGAATGTTGTGAGTTCGAGTCTCGTTTACGTAGTTTTTTTCAAGTGAATAAATTAAAATATTACTACCAATAAAATTTCAGATAAAATCAATTTTTTTGGTCATAGTTACGTATGGGATAGCAACAATTCACATATTTAATTAAATTAGATAAGGTACTTAATCATATTAAAACGTTGTTGTTTAACAACGACATGGCTTCTTTAAAATTAAAGGAATACAACATACTGTATTCTATTAATAGTAGAGCCTACTATTTTGACCTGAAGACACTCCATCGCTACTTGCACGATAATATTAATGATCTTGACGTAGTGATTCGTGTCCCTCATAGAGATATTAGAAATTTTGAATGGTTAGGTTGTTGTACTAAAAGGCTGGACATATCAGCTCGGTCTTTTCCTACCCGGCTTATTCGGAAGGCTCATTTAATTCCAGATGAAATTTTAATGTTTAATGCAAACAGATTTAATAGATTCATAAAACAAAACAATTTTGATCTTGAGGGATATTTATTTTCATAATATTCTTCATGTTTAAGCAATGTTAATTTTCATGTCTATATAATATTTTATGTAATATTAATTTTTTGTTTATGTAATATTTTATGATCATTCATACAATCAGTGTTTGCTTTGCAATATTTGATTGTAGTTTTTGTACTGTATTGAATAAAGTATTGAAACCCTTTTACACGAGTCACTTTTCGATGGCCCCCAACCTGTAAGTAAAAGCCGATCGAAAACGGTGGGACGAAGTTGTCCTCTCACATTTTAGAATTCCATTCTTTTTTCTTTAACAAAGAATAACTCTAAAACGAAACGACCTATCTTAATATGATAGAAAGCATTTTATAGTAGGTTTGTTCTTAATTCTGTTCGTGCCAATTAGCGTGCGTAAATAAACTTCGAAACTTTTTTAACTAGCAGGTATGCTCTTACCTCGTTTCGAGTTAAGTGCGAATAGCTGACATTTTGTAAGATTTTGCAGCAAATATAAAATTTTTGAAAATGATTTACACAATAATAGTTGTGGAATGCCATTGTTAACGATCCTGCCAAATATACGATAGTTTGAAATAGCCTACCTGCGTTTAATTTCCAACTTGCCCCACTCTGCCTTATATATATATATCGCATTAACAATAATATGAAGGCATAACTTCATATTATTCCTATTCTTTTATGCCATACTGTTGTTCTATAAAAGTTTGAATCGCAATTTAATCTAAGCATTCTGCCGAAATAACTGACAAATCGGTTGATTTTAACACATCTCATAAGATTTTATTTTAATTTGATATATAATTCATTTATATCAGGTTTTAATAATAAAATTAAAATAAATGACGTCAACATCATTCTATTCAAGCAGAATGTAGCATGTGTTCGACAATTAGTAAGGTTTTATTCATATCAAAACCTCTTTAAATCAGATTTAATTTAATTTTGTGATAATTTAATATTTTAAATGAAATTTTATGCATTCATTATTCTTTTGTTTTTGCTATAAATTCTTAAATTTTTATTGCTATTTTTTCGTTTTTTTCTTTTTATAATTTTTCCGTATTTTCTGGTTATTATTCGGGAACGGATAATAAGCATTTCCGTCAACGCTGATCTAAGCTGAGCCTAATTATTTTGCTTCGAATTTATCACTGCTATCTTTATTTTCCTTATTCAAACTGATAATAAATCATATCATCAGTAACTCACTATTTTCTGATAGTTTACATATTGTGCAAATTTGATAGTAATTGTGTTTGAAACACAATTACTATCAAATTTGCCCAATATGTAAACTATCAAAAAAGTTTTCCGAATTTATGTCGTTAATCTCCATTATACAGGGTAAAGAAAAACTTCGTCGTAAAATTTTGTGTACTGATGGGGGCCTCGAAACACGTCGAAAATGTCGAAAATAAACATATGGTCTAAATCGCAGTATTTTTGAGTTATGACCCTTTATAGCTAGCCAATCACCATCGAACTTATAAAGCGTCACGACGCGATGCATTGCTACGACGCATCGCTTTGCATCGCTCTACTACTTACTACCGAGTAGTAAGAGGCGAGAGATATAATGCGATGCGTCGTGACGCTTTGTAAGTCGATGGTGATTGGATAGATTTGAAGAGTCATAACTCGAAAACGCTGCGATTTAGACCATATGTTCATTAGATATTTTCGACTTATTTCGAGATCCTCTATCAGTACAGAAAATTTTACGATGAAGATTTCTTTATCTGTATAATTCGGAACGAAAGAATAATGCCTTTGTGCCTGCATGACAGATGATAATGGATCACTTTTAGAAATAGGGACTTTTAATCCAGTTACTTTTTCGTATTGCGAATCATATCATCCTTTGAAACAAATACGAGTACAGTATTTGATAACCAAGTTTCGTCTTGATACATAATCGTTTTAGGTAAGAAATACAATCATATTTCTTCAATTCTTTTAAAAATTCTTTACATTTAGCAACAATATTACTTCTTTCAATTAAGAATTTTGACCATTTGTATTTCTTACACTTAAATGTAAGATCATAAATAATTTTATATAATGCACTTTTACCATCACTATAATTAATTCTTTTTTTCAGTTCCTTTAGTAATATTGAAAAGATTTTCATCAGAAAAAATTAATTTCATTCGTGAATTATTCTACGTATCATAAATTGATTAAATCATCCAATTCTTTAATGGGTGCTCTCCTTCATCTTTTTTTAATTTGGTATTCCAGTTTTTCAGATGTAGTTGCTGTAGTGAGATATTCGCTTAATTACTTCAAAGTCATATAAAAATCGTTTAATAGCATTAAAGATTTTCATGTTTTTTACGGATTTTTATATAAATATATGAATAAAAAATAAAATCTGTCTTTCATATTGTGTTGATTATTTTTAAATTGCCTATGTAATACGCTGAATGTATTTTGAAGAGAATCGAGTTTTCTCATTAATGTTTGCGATGAAAATAATAAGAATAACGGTTAATCCGAAATTGTAGAAATAACTCAGTTGAAATCAGCATTAAAGATTTCTTCAATATCAGATATGTAATAAAGATTAAGTTAAATTAAGTGTAAAGTTTCCTTAAAATATTAAATATCTTAGGGAAACTTTACACTATCTTATCTATCTTAGGGAAAAAAGTGTAAAGTTTCCCTAAGATATTAAGATATTAAATTTTTATATATTATATAAAAATAAATATGTTAAGATTTAAAATATTTCGAAATGAATATCTTTCGTAAAGAGAAATACTATACAGATAGATGTAGATGTAGGAAGAGGGCTTTCTCAGCCCCAGCACTGAGACAACCAGTGGTCTATTGTGCACCACTATACAGGTAGTTCTTGATTTACGACAGCGTTCCGTTCCAACGTCTCCGTCGTAAATCGAAGACATTTTTAATTCTTGATTTGGTTGATTTCTATTTTAATATTTTCATAAATTAATTTTCTATTTAACTTAAAACGATTAAACAAAGTTTTCCTGGCTTTCTTTTTTTACATTGGAATTTTCATCAGTAGTATTTTTTCTCTTATTTGACAGGACAGAATTGCAACAAATTACAGTAATAAGGCTTTGCTTGCTGATTAATGGCGACTTGCGATGCGTATCCAAGTGCAATGTGATATATACAGGGTTTTCTAGCACCCGTACCACCCTTTTTCTCGGAAACGTGATGAGATAGGAAGTAGGGGAAAAAATTTGATTACCAAAGCCCTTGCTTTCTTTTTTTACATTGGAATTTTCATCAGTAGTATTGTTTCTCTTATTTGACACGACAGAGTTGCAACAAAATACAGTAATAAGGCTTTGCTTGCTGATTAATGGCGACTTGCGATGCGTATCCAAGAGCAATGTGATATATACAGAGTGTTTTCTAGCACCCGTACCACCCTTTATCTCAGAAAAAGGGTGGTACGGGTGATGAGATGATGAGATAGGAAGTAGGGGAAAAATTTGATTACCAAAGTATATCCGAAGAATTGAATGGGCATGATAAAAATTTTGTGGGCCCATCGGAAGTAGGGGCACAAGGGGTCAACTATGAAATCTCCAATGGAAATCAATGCCGATTTTGTCATAATTGGATAGAACTGTGAAAAACAAACAACTTTTGTTTTAAAAGTTTTTTAATATCACTTACGGATTGTGAAATATCACAAAAAAAATACTGCATCATATATCGCCGATTGGGCTATTCAAGCAGTAAGAAGAATAAAAATCCGACAGAGAGCATCTGTATACATTGCCAAACATTATTGAAGCAGCAAAGAGCAGAATTATGCTGTCATAATTGGATAGAACTGTGAAAAACAAACAACTTTTGTTCTAAAAGTTTTTTAATATCACTTACGGATTGTGAAATATCACACAAAAAAAGATACTGCATCATATACCGCCGATTGTGCTATTCAAGCAGTAAGAAGAATAAAAATCCGACAGAGAGTATCTGTATACATTGCCAAACATTATTGAAACAGCAAAGAGCAGAATTAAGCAGTATTAGAGCAGATTTAAGGCGAATTCTGGTACTCGGTAGTAGTACTCGAACCGCAGGTGTGACAAGTCTTTCGCCATCACAGTTCAGCATGGGAGCTACTCAAGAACAAGGATTTCTGGAGTTGTTTCAGCCTATATGAGTGCCATGGATGTACACAGATGCACTCTGTCAGATTTTTCCTTTTATTATTGCTTGAATTACCTAATCGGCGGTATATGAGTTGGCATCTTTTTTGTGATATCTCACAATCCGTAAGTGATATCTCAAAACGAAAAACTTTCAAAACAAAAGTTGTTTGTTTTTCACAGTTCTATCCACTTATGCCAAAATCGTACCTATTCGGCGGTAAATGAGTTGGCATCTTTTTTTGTGATATCTCACAATCCGTAAGTGATATTTCAAAACGAAAAATTTTCAAAACAAAAGTTGTTTGTTTTTCACAGTTCTATCCACTTATGCCAAAATCGGCATTGGTTTCCATTGGAGATTTCATAGTTCACCCCTTGTGTCCCTACTTCCGATGGGCCCACAAAATTTTATCATGTCCATTCGATTCCTCGGATATATTTTGGTAATCAAAAATTTTTCCCCTACTTCCTATCTCATCGCGTTTCCGAGAAAAAAGAGGCCCATTCGATTCCTCGGATATATTTTGGTAATCAAAATTTTTTCCCCTACTTCCTATCTCATCGCGTTTCCGAGACAAAAATCAGCATTGGTTTCCATTGGACATTTCATAGTTGACCCCTTTTCCTCTACTTCCGATGGGCCCAAAAAATTTTTATCATACCCATTTGATTCTTTGGATATACTTTGGTAATCAAAATTTTTTCCTTTTCAACTGGAATAGAATAATGATGAGATAGTTATTTTTAAGTTATCAAAAATCCTGATTAAAATGAATTATAAATCAAATAAATATTTAAAAAAATTATTATACGTTTCTATCGAATTGCTAAGATTAACTAGAAAATACTCTGTATATGTATATGCAAATGGCAAAGTTGAATTACAGAATTTTAGTAATAATTTTTGACCGTCGTAAGTGCGAATCGTCGTAAGTCGAGGACTACCTGTATTCAACTGGAATAGAATAATGATGAGATAGTTATTTTAAGTTATCAGAAATCCTGATTAAAATGAAATATAAATCAAATAAATATTTAAAAAAATTATTATACGTTTCTATCGAATTGCTAAGATTATCATTTTAATAATGCTATCTAGCATTGTGATTGTATATAATTACTATAAAGATTACCTGTGCAACTCAAGTTATGAACATAATTTATATGCAAGTTTTCTTTGTAAATCAAAAAACTACTCTTATGGTCAACCTAGAGTTATTAAACATAATATATATGTAGTGTTTTTAGTAATATAATAAATATACATATATATAAATACAGTAAGTTTAAATAATAGTATTAATTTCATATTATTCATAAATTTGGGCACAAGTGTGCTTTTAAAATCTTTATACTAAGGAAATACAGTAAGTTCTCTACATATATGGTTAATTCATCCAAAAAATTTGTTTAAATTGAAAACCAGGCAAGTTTAAATATTATGGCATAAAATAATAGGAAAATTGTATTGTTATTAAATAATAGTATTGATTTCATATTATTCATAAATTTGGGCACAAGTGTGCTTTTAAAATCTTTATACTAAGGAAAATTACATCAGTCAATTCAATGCAAAATTTTGAAATATTCTGTTTATTTCGCAATATTTTTCACTTCTTCCGACAAAAATTTTTAACAGTAAAAACTATATCGTTAAATTCTTTTATTGAGTGTGAAATATTACCAAAAAAAATTCCATTAGGCCCATAATTTTCTTTAACATTTCCAAATCAATTAATAACAGTATAAATTCTGGAGCTATCATTGGTGCTAAATTAAATTCTTTTGCCGGCCATTAGAGAAAAACTAATACAAAATACTTGTTAACAATATTACTATATAAATTAGTGCAATTATATTTTACTGAAAACTACCAAAAACTTACCATTGGTGCTAAATTAAATTCTTTTGACGGCCATTAGAGAAAAACTAATACAAAATACTTATTAACAATATTACTATATAAATTAGTGCAATTATATTTTACTGAAAACTACCAAAAACTAGGCAAGTTTAATAATGCTTAAATTTAATATATACAAATGTGCACATTGATAGAGAGAATGGCTAGATAAAATGTATGAGCATACTTCAAGTATATAACTTTATGGCCATAAGTGGTAATTTTGCAAAAAAAATGAATAAAAAAAATTCATTAAACAAACAGTTTGTTTTATGAAAATTTAATAAAAAGATCTGTATATCTCTCAAATAGTTTAAGTAGGGAACCTATTGTGTATATTATTAATTGGATCAATTAGAAATTTCTTATTCTATAGATTTGAATATAAAAAGAATTTTTAGTGAGTTTTGCCATTTTGAAATATTTGCATTTTAAATAACTGATATTTTGAATAACCCTACTATTTAACTCATTGACTGCCATGCCCTATTCACTTGACTAATACAAGAATGCCAAACTGGATGTTTGAATAAATTTAAACATCCATATTGTATGTAATTTTACAATATATTTGTTGGTATCATTTTACTATTATAATGTTTAAAATCCTTTCCAAATTTTGAAATTTTATAAAATTTATAAATAAAATGGCAAGTTCATGTGTGTGAATGTTCATAACTTGAAGAACATATGCTTTTATGATTAAAAATGCATTAAAAATAGTTAGTTAGAATATTTTATTTTTCTAATCTGATACAAATATTAATTGAATAATAATTATAATAATTAAATTTAGGATTTAATTATAAAAGACATTTTATTAATTTTATAATACAAATTTATTTTTTTACAATATAACATTTCAGCATTTTTTTTATAGGGTTGTCATTTTAGTTCATTACCTAAGTGGCTTCAAGATAATGATTTTTTAGTAAGAGGTCATAGGCCACCTCTTCCATCATTTGGTGCCTGTTTTCGTTCCATATTCAGAATACATACTGAAACTGGAAATATATGGACACATCTTTTAGGTAAGTATAACTTTTTAATGTCAATGTCAATTTCTGTTTGTAATATAAATATTGGTTATTTATAAGCATTTTTTTTTAATTTTATAATTTTTTTAAATTACGAAAAATTTCATCTTAGAAGAATAAAACTTTTTCTCATTATTTTCAAAATAATTTTTATAATTATATTCTCTGAAATGCTTTTTCTTTTAATAATGTTTTGTCAAATTAAGATATTTTTAAGAAATGATAAAAATTTTCGATAAGTATGAAAATTTATGCAGATGTTTGCTGAGATCAAATTATTTATAACAAAACTTTCATATTTTACTAAAAATACATTTTGCTTATAATATAAATTATATATATAAAATACAACGTTTGTCTGTTCTGCAAAGGCTCCCTCATTGATCCCTGGGTAGCTTATGTTATCATGGGACCAAAATTAGCCCTGTGAGTAACATAGGCTACCTAGGATTGAAATCTCTCCAGAGGATGGAGTATTTTGTACTGGCAAAAATGCCTTCATTTAAATCCTTCGGAGTGATGTTCAAGTTTGGGATGACATCATAACAACACTGGCATGACATCATAAAATGTATCCATTGCATGACATCACATCAGTGTACTGATGATGTCATTACGGTTTGTCAGTTTTTAAAAACTGGTTTTTTGGGGTAAATTTGTAAAATTCAAAAACCAGTTTTTAAATTTTAAAAGTGTTCTAATAGAATGGAAAGTGACGTCATCTGTTGATAAAAAAATTTAATAGCATACTAAGTATGAATATCCCACATCTGTGATGGGTCGGCTATCAGGTGAAAAATGAAGTTCGATCAGGGTTGGATTCCTCTTGAAAAGAATCGGGAAGCATAGAGCTGGAATTGAATTGAGATCCTCATGATTGTCACGTAAATGTTTTTTAACTATTTTCCTATCTCACTGGTTTCTAAATGGTAATAATATTTCAAGCCATACTATATGCTGTTCATGTTTGTCGAACTTTAGAGGCTGCAACTGATTTGTCCGGATTTCTCATATAAATTTTTGAGAAATGAAATCCGGATTCAATCCGCGGTTCTTTAATGTAAAGCCAATTACCACTGCCGTCAACGATTATTTTTTTCTCAGAGATGAAGACACTTTCACCTCTCATGAATTGTTAAATGGAGAGTTACTATAGAACAATTCTCTGTAGAGTCATTACTATAGACTCATTCTTTGTAGAGGAGCCAGCCAATTGTATGAACGGGAATTGATACATCGGGCATGGATCTTTCATATAAACAATGAATGTTTTTTACAGTCATTTGGATTGGCGTGTAAAAACTATTCGACTTCCATTCAGAGAAGAGGGTCTAATTCAATCCACTGTCCAAACTCCGCCACAGGCTGTCTATTCTAGCGTAGGGATCAGCCAGATTGTAGAAGACGGAGATCCAGGCCAGATCCGGACCTCATGAATAAATTTTTTCAATGCTTGAAAGCCGAAACGTTTCCAAGCCGACTACATGAAGAGTCCGATCCAGTCTTTATTTTCTAATTTGTGCGTATAGCCCCACATACATGCCCACATAATAATAATTGTTTGTATTAATAAGCGAAGATATCCTTTGAATAAATTATTTTTACAGCATTTTGCCTAAAGGAGAATGAATGACTGTTTTTAATAATATACTTAATAATATTGATGATAGATGGCAGCACAGAAAACATCATAAAATCTGCTTATAAATACAGTAATTTTTTCTTTAAATTTTTCTCTATAATTATATCACTATTTGAATCATTATAATGATTTAAATAATTAATAAAGACTGTGCACTGCATTTTTCGGATATATATATATATATATACACAATCCGAAAAATGCAGTGCACAATCTTTTCGACAGAAAAAAATTGCGAAATTTTTAAATTTTTTTCTGCTGTTCTGAATTCATATAGATAATTGTAGCAGTTAATGATACTTTCATGACTTCCAAACTAACAAAAAATAATAATTCTTTCATTTTTAACTATTACATTCTATTTATTGTTCAGAATTCTTATCGACCACACATAAATAGCAGATTTTGTGTGAGTTCAGAAAATGATCCGAGAAGTCCCCACTGGAGAATGTAAAGAATAACATAAGAACCCGTGGAGATGGCGAGACAATGTGACTTGTTGAACGATTGGAGGTCCAGCCGTTCAACAAATCACGTTGTCTTGCGATATGACGTCATTTTTAGCTTCTCCAGCGGAGACTTCTGGGAGCATTTCCTGATCTTACAGTTTTAGTCTTATAAAAATCGATTTAAATACCAGTAAAAATATCGTAAATATTTATTACTTTATTGAAATATAAAATACCTTGATTTATTTAATAAATTATATCATTATATTTTTAAATGTCTAATATTGGTTTGCCAGGTTTTTCATTTGAAACATTTAAAATTGTTAGAAAACAGGCCAGAATTATAGAAAAAATCAACAAGCGGTTCGCGCGATCCGGCTTATGATTAATATTTTTCCCATATATGTCGTTGCTAGATTAATATGACATTTTAAAACGATAAAAACATGTAGTATAAAGAAAAGAATTTAATATTTTTATAAAGCAATTGAAAAATAAATATCTAATTGGCATTAACTTATTTGGTTGATACGGTTACTATATATTTCGGGATATTTTTACATTCAGAATAAAAAATATTATTATTTTTTTATAGCGATATATATATATATATTTTTAATTCAGAGTTTTAGATGTAATTAGATATATTTTAATAATATATTTCACCAAAATAATGCCAATTTTTTGTTAAAAAAAATAAGAAAAAAATACTGATGATTTCGTAACCCGATCGCTTGGTTGGCTACGTGGTATGTCATTTGCCTGCCAATGTAAAGTGCCATGTTCGATCCCCACTGAATTCTGTTTTCGGTTGTTGTTATATTGATCCTGATTTTAGAAATTTTAAACTACAAATCAAAAATAAATTACGAATAACTTAATAAGTTAACAAAGAGAAAAAAAAGGCCACCACATTTTCAATGTCTTTTGTTCCTTTTTTTTTGGTCTTTTACCATAACAATCATACATTTTATTAAAATAAGCTTCGGTTTATTTATATAAAATAAACAGTTTTGTATAAATTTTTGTAGCAATTCGACAATATTAAAACGGTAATCTTTAAAATAAAAAAAAAATATTTTTTTTTTAAATGTCTGTATGAGATTTGAGGAATATGCAAGATGCATCAATCATTGTTGTTAATAGAGTAAAAAGGAAAAAAAATTAGAGTGGAAAACAAACTCTTCTTTAAAGTTTGCAAGCAGAATATCTCTCAGTTTTATTTTTATTTTATTTTTATTTTTTTTGTATATTGTGTTTAATAATAAATGCAATCGATCAAGTTAGACTCATAGCTTAATGATCTTCCTAGCGGTGAAAAAAAAATTGCACTTTCACCACCTGTTTCTGTACTGTTAAATAAAATCAATTATTGTTGTTTATAATTTCGGAAAGTAATTTTTGCCGTGTTGCTAATGGAAACTGAAATTAAAAATTAATTACAACTAATTTTTATAAGTTTGTTACTTAATCTAACAAAATTTTAATTATTTTGAAGAAATCATTAACGCTTTTTTTTTTTTTTTTTTAATCTATACTTTGTGTTTATATATATATAATGCATACCTCTCTTAATTCTTACTCAAATATTTATACGAGTTTTATAAATTACGAAAAAGAATTTCAAAACATGTCTAAACACGTTTGGGAGGGAAAAAAAAATGGAAAAGTTTCGAGGAAAGCGAATATACTTTAAAATAATTGATGACGTTTACATAAGAGAATTACTGTTTGTTAATTTAACGATAACAGTATAGTTTAAACATAGTTGGAGCAAATAATTAAATTTGGAAATATTTGCATTCTTTGCTTTTGTAGAGTTTAAATATGAGCTAATTAACCAATACGTTCTCCCTTTATTGCAATTCGGTCAAAGTAAACTCCTGGGATTATAATGTCCGAACTCGTTGATTTACAGAATGTATATGTATCTACAATTCCACAGACAAATATCGAATTAGTGACGTAATTTTCCGAAATTTACTCGTTTCCTCTCGCTTGCGAATCGTAATTTTAGTATTGCACAAGTTGAATTCCTATCGTTACACTCGTATGAATGTAAATCAAACTTTTCGCATAAATATTTAAAACCGATATTCCGACCAGTTAATTTTCTATCTTTAACTGGAAATTTCGACCGGAATCTACTGTAATATTTTTATAATTTCTCCAGATTATTAATTTAATAATTACTGTTTTCGTATCGCGCTTAACGTCAGGGACATCGCTAGAGTAATTTTGACGAGGAAGAGCGCCCCCTCAAATTTTTTGTATTTCTCTTATTTGTTTAATTTATATAATTAAATTATTATATAACTTGCTAAATTCTATCAGAGTTTTAAAAATTCAAAAGAATTTAATATAATTTAACCGGAATAAATTTAATAAACTTTGTGATTCTGCATTGTTCATAAATTTTACAGAATTAAATAATTAAAAATCTGTGCCCAAGAGAAATTTTGTAGCACTACATCCGATTAAATGTCTTTTAATAATTTAAACTTTATTAAACTTTGAATATTTTTGCAATTATTTAACTTTAACTTAAATGCCTTTGCCAAGCAGTTTACTAAAAAAATATGAGCATTGATAAGGATCAGTTACCAAAGGGCATGCAAACTAAGTGAATAATTATTGGTGGGCATATAAACTAAGTGTTTATATGCCCTTCAGTAATTGATTCTTATCAATGCTCATTTTTTTCCCAATATCTCAGAACACTGTTTTGTAATTTAATGCTTACTAATACTATCAATAAAATTTCTGTGCGTATCATAGCTACTATGCATAATTTACTGCAATCTATCACGTTTACGGATAGATTGCAGCAAATTATGCATAGTAGCTGTAATCAGTAAATTACCATATTGATACATAGTTCGACTTAGATTTTCTCGGGTGATTAACGTTCTTGATATATCATTCTAGCTTTACGCTCTGTAAGAGTTCAAGATGAAACTTTCTGACCGGCTTCAGCAACCACTCTATGGTTGAACTTGCAACAGCAGCATGTTTTCACGAACACAAATTGAACAAGACAGTTTTTTGTATGGACATACCTTTGAGTTTTAACGTCAAGAGTATCTGACAGACACTACCGAGCTGACAATTTTTTTTTTCTAAATCAGCTAGTGTCAAGTCGCATCACCGTCCGTGTCACTTTTTTCTTATAAGCAATATATGTCTCTCCCAATCGCTATATAAAGATCAATAACAGTTGTATCTGATTACTTTTATACGAAATAATTGAATTTTTGATAACAATATAAAATATAGTGACAAAAATCCAAAACCTGAAGCACGAAATTTTATTAAATTATGAAAAAAATTTACAAATTTTTTACTATAAATCTTGCGATGCTTTTGCGAGTTCGAACTGCATTAAAAATAAATTAATTAAATCCTGAACGTTTTCTCTGCTGTTTACGTTATCTTATCAAAATCTTTAATGTTGTCGCCTTCATAAAATATTTAAAGGAGGGGAGGGGAAATCATATTCCGAGAAAAAATCGATTACGACACCCCGAATTTAATATCGATCACATATACTAAAAATTGTCACAAATTGATGTTTACGAAAATATAATTTGAAATGAAACACAAGAAACGTTATTTTTTCAAAAAAAAAAAAGAATAAAAATAAAAATATCTGAAACAGCGAAAATTCATTTTGATATTGGAAACTATAAATTCCCAAGGTATTCTGTCATTCTCAGTTTCTTAAATCCTCTGATATTGGTTATCTTCCCATCTTTCTGGTATTGAAACTGTCTTATTCTCAATATATCTGATCCGACTAGGGAGTTTATCTTTAAGGAAAAAATATATGTTGTATATCCTTTCTTCCATTTTAATAATAAATCAAACGAATACACATTTCTTGTTTATTGTGAATTTTTTTTTTTTTCCTTCGAAAAATATTTTATATAAAATCATAAAAATTTTATGATAAACCGAAAATTCGAAATATATTAAAAAAACACAAAATTGTTTACTTTATACAATAGTTTATGACTTATTAAACGAAATAAACAAAGTTGTAACAGAATAATTATCCGATGAATGATATTGATCAAAAGCAGAAACAAAAGTTGAAATATCGGCTTGAACGTAATAATAGTAATGGCGATTGTTACGTCATGGCCATTGTTGTCTCTCTAATTATTAAGTAATCAGTGACATCAATGTGCAGTTTTGTTCGTTGTAACAATACTTAGTCCACATTACTCGTTTTTTTCAATACTTCAGACATATTCCTATCTGTACATGTCAAAATTTAAATATTTATTCGTTTTATTACTGTTAAATATTTTATCATATCAGGTTTTATAATAATACACAAAATTGTTTACTTTATACAATACTTTACAACTTATTAAACTAAATAAACAAAGTTATAACAGAATAATTATCAGGTGAATGATATTGATCATAAATAGAAACAAAACTTGCAATGTCAGCTTCAACGTAATAATAGTAATGACGATTGTTACGTCATGGCCATTGTTGTCTCACTAATTATTAAGTAATCAGTGACATCAATGTTCGTTGTAACAATAGTTAGTTCACATTACTCGTTTTTTTCAATACTTCAGACATATTCCTGTCTGAACATGTCAAAATTTAAATATTTATTCGTTTTATTACCGTTAAATATTTTATCATAACGGGTTTTATAAATTAAGACATTAAACAAATATCTAATTTCGTTTTCGATGAGATAATATCTGAATTTTCTAAAAATATTGTTTCATTAAAATAATTTTTTTTAATCAATAACTTCTTTACATAACAGTGAGATGAAATTCTTTAATATAATTTTATTTTTTTTTTATTTTTTTTTTATAATCTGATTCAATCGTATGTAATATATCGATCACAACTACAATAGGCGAAGCGAAAAGATTTAAACAAATTTATCACTCTAGATTTACACAGATTAAAATGTTGAACTATAAAGGGAATAAATAATTCCTCGTGCAAGAAAAATACTCGGTATAATCATAAAATATTCAATACTTAATCATATTTTAAAATTTATACTGTTTTCGTAATGCATCTGTTTCTATTATAGTAATTGAAGAGTATAAAATTTTAAAGAAATATAAGCTATTTTGTTGCGTCATTTTTTATTGTTATATCTTTAATTATTACGTAATCAAATACAATTCGCTTTACTACAATAAAATTTTGTATCAGATATTCAGTTTTCTTTATAAAATGTCACGTACTATAAGGTTTTTTCATGTTGTTATTCTGTTTTTCTTTATTTTAAAGATATATTTCGATATTAAATAAGGTTGGGATTGCATATTTTCTAGGATTTTTTTCTGTAAATCAAGTATAAAATGTTTTCGGCCTTTTATCGCGAAACAAAATGGCGATGATTGATATTTTTTTATTTTTCTTATGTTTTTTTTTTACATATTTATGCGGTATTGCGTAAAATACCGTATATCTAAACAGTATGACAAGCAAGTAAATATTTTGATATATATCAACATATTGTTAACTTACTTTCCAAAAATGTGCGGATTATGAGACCATCTTGCTCACTGTTATCCCCACTGATAACTTTTAAAAATAATTAATATATTTTCATAAAATTTGATATAGAATAAATATTCATTCATTAATGTCTTACCATGTTGCTACATCATTTAATCCTCTAATTTCAACCATTTAAAAATGGCGAACGTTACTGAGATTCTCTCTTGATATATTTTAAATTCATTACTAGATTTTTATTAATTTATCGGGGAGGTTAAATAGTTTAGAGTGAAGAAAACCTCAATGACACATCAAATATTCCTTTTTATCTTTTAAAAAATGGCGGACGGTCAAACTTCAAAGATGATAACTTTCGAACAATTTGATTAATTTCTATAAAATTTAGTAGGATAATCAGAATATTAAAGTCGAATTTTAAATAAGATTAATTAATCCTGTAGTTGGATTTTTCTGAATTTTCCCTATAATAATTATGAAATTATTTAATAAATTTTTATACCATAGATCAGCGGCTCTCAATCTTTCCATAAATGCCCACCACGAAAACAAAATTTCAAAAATTTCAGTACCACCATCGAAAATATGTTTTGCATACAAGTAGAAAGTCAAGACTATACACGTACCACCAGTCATCTCTCATGTACCACTGCTTGAAAACTGCTGCCATTGATTACCATTGAAGATGATTTTGATAGCATACATTTTAATCCTTTATCCTTAAACATTCAAAAATAACAGACAGGTTCACAGTGTAGCGGTTTAATTCTTTCCAAAAATGCTTGTTATTTTTTAAGTAATACGTTTTGACTAAAAAAATATTTCTATAAATTATTATTGTTTGTTTTTTTTTAATTAATAAAAATATTAGCAATGCCGTGTTTATTGAAAATATCTAATCCTTTATTAAAATTGAACATATCTCTTTGCAAATATTTTAATTTATTATTGAAGGATAATGTGTTTGTGTTTACATTTTAAGTTAAATGTTAACTGCAGAAGTATGTTTATTCAAAGCTGTTGTAGAAATGTATTAAATGAGACCGTTGATTCGAGGGATTACGTCTAAAATGATTCGTTACGAATGCCACAACACAAAAGCCTGTAAAGAAATAAACATTAAACGTTCCGCCATTCTTATGTTGTGCATTAAATCTTTTCTCATTTTCATTAACTAAACTTAGATAATGTAATCAAAGTATTCAATAAAATATTACATCCGTTTGTTTAACAGAATAAAATTTCTAGCTTTGTTCTGCAAATATATTTCTATTTATTTATTTTTCCTCCACAAAATTAGATCGCAATGACGACAACATTACTTCTGTTGCTCCCAAGAAAAAAAAAAAAAAGGAGCAATTCTATTTTGATTAGTCATAAAAATCCGTTTTAGGAAAAAAAGACAATAAAAATAATCATAAATTATTTGACATATATTAATTTATTATTATTAATTTAGGAAATTTGATTCAAATCATATTTGCTGAAAGAAAAATCCGAAATAAGCGAATTTTTCTCAGGAATCCATAAATCGCCCGCGATCCTCATGTAACCGACATCGGGAACAAAAATGATAACTTTGAATAATTTATTATTATTTTTTTTTTACGTGAATAATAAATATAAATTAATAATTAAGAAAGGATGATTTATTTTATTTCAGATCTTTTTTTTTTTTTGGCATTGTTTAGTTAACTAGAATCGTGTATTTTTATTAGTGAACCGAAATGGAATTTTCATTATTGATTAAATCCCGAATCTACGCAACCGAAAACTAGTTCGCTATATCCCAAAATATTCTGTTTAAACCAGTTTCGTGAGATGGAATACAAGTTTTATCAAACAAATCCCACATTCCCAATGGGATTTAGGTCCGGAGATTGGAAAATGCATTCTGGTATACTTATCTGCTCTTATTAAAACCAAATAATAATAAATGTAGAATCTGTTGGAAGTGTTTTTTTTAATATATATATATAAATATTTAAAACCGATATTCCGACCAGTTAATTTTCTATCTTTAACTGGAAATTTCGACCGGAATCTACTGTAATATTTTTATAATTTCTCCAGATTATTAATTTAATAATTACTGTTTTCGTATCGCGCTTAACGTCAGGGACATCGCTAGAGTAATTTTGACGAGGCGGAATTTTTCTATTTACTTAATTGAAAATTATTGATATTTTCGTGTAGTTATTTGATGTCATCCAAAATAAAAATAAATATAATTTAATTTATTGATAAATGATATATCTTGAATATGCTGTATGAATATCATATTCTGTTGTTGTCAACAGCTTTGCAGCAAAGTCTAATCTGAATAATTCAGCAAATAAATCAGCAAAATTAACTAAACAGTTACCAATATTGGTAGCTGCACACTTTGCTTAAATGTTGCGTGGGTTCTTAGTGTTAAAAAAAATTTTTTTTAATTTAATTTTAACGTGTTAAAATTCATAAACAATACGTGTGTTTGTTACGATGTTTACATTAAAAAAATAAAAACCAGATAACATTCCGAAACCGGTAAATATGTTAATTAGAAATAATTTACACTACTCGAACACTTAACTAATAGAACTATTCTAAATTTTATAGATTATTTTTGCAGAAAGTAACTCGTATCATTTATAAAGCATATTTCTAATATTAAATTTGCATTTAAATTGCAAATTAAATTCGAAATTTTACATATAAATTGCATTGCAAATATAAACGAAAGCTATAAAATATACCTATTTCTTATTCAAGGAATAATTTATGAAATTTTGGAGTGTTTCTGTTAGGTAAATGTTTAACTTTACACTTCCTTACACATATTAAGTCAATAATCTTAGGAGTATTAGTTTCACCTTTTAAAAAGTAATTTGTTTAGACGGCGCTAGATGGCGCTTGACAATAAATAAAATTTGAAAAATAGCGTTGTTGAGGAATAAGGACATTTCGTGAAATATTAAATATTTGCTTTGTAAAACTTTGCCTTAAGCGCATATTTAGTAGTTTTCTGTTTAATTAAAGAATTTTCTAATAACGTTTAAATTCTGTAAGGGCATAATAAATTATAAAATAACTAATTAAATAAATTTTAAACATTTGAAATTTATTACTGTACTATATTTTCTTTTTGTTAACATAAATAATGTTCTTTAATAGACATAAAAGAAAATTATGCTCTATATGCCATTAGTCTGTTATTAATAGTGAGAGGACAAACATAAATAAGAAGA
The DNA here is from genome assembly GCA_000484575.1 of Olivierus martensii. Lineage (NCBI taxonomy): Eukaryota > Metazoa > Arthropoda > Arachnida > Scorpiones > Buthidae > Olivierus > Olivierus martensii. The sequence goes on from AYEL01062556.1 coordinate 28,625, forward strand.
AACCTTTGAATAATTCTGATATATACGGTACTATCAACTCCTAATGCTTTAATTACTTTTAACTCCTAATGATCACTTTATGGAGCACTTCAACTACTTTTTAACTCCTAACGTACACTATAAGGATCACTGTCTTATTCAACTACTTTTCAATTCCTAATGTACACTATATGGAGCACAGTCTGATTCAACTACTTTTTAACTTTTAATGACTACTTTATGTTGCAGCACTGTCTGATTCAATTAATTAACTCTTAGTAATCACTTTATGGAGCACTGTTTGATTCAACTATTTTAATTTCTATTGATCATTTTTTTAATTCAACTACTTTAATTCCTATTGATCATTTTTTGATTCAACTACTTTAATTCCTATTGATCACTTTATGAAAGATTATAGTCATTTCATATATCAATTTACAGCTAATATTCTTAATTTATTATAATTTCACAAAAAATTTCACAGCTATAATTTGCGTTATATATAAAAAATAATATTTTTACTATAGGTTGAAAAATTATTTTTGCACGCTGATAAGATGTATTGAAGTTATATAAGATTTTCCTGTAAAGAAGTGTGAATATACACATATTTTAACATATATCAGAAAATTCTTTTTGCGTTTTGCACATAATGCAAAATATTCTCAGATATTATGCTATATATATATTGAAGATTTGCGTGATTACAGGAATATTTTGAAAATTTTGTCAGTCAGCTGTCCAGTGTCGCAATATATATCACTTTATGTACATCAATGACAACTTTTACACAATAAATTTCAGTTTATAGATATCTTTCTTCATAAAAATAGCGTCATAGATTTTTTTTTTAGTTGGGCTATCGACTGAAAATTTTATGACGTAATAGGAGGAGTGCTGTGACATAATAAAAGTTTCAACGCATTCGAAGTTTTGCATTTCGACGACAATTAAATAACCACGCATTAATTATGTACTCAAATACATTGATAGATAGAAGTTTGCATCTAATATTTACGTTATCTTTTTTTTAAATTAGTTGTAGCTTCGATAACATTAAAATATTTTGGATGAAGTCGTTTATTTAAAAGATTAAAATTCAAGTTCTCTAATCCACACTTTGTTAAAAGATAATGGGATAATGATGTTAGGTAAATATTGCTGATCGTTAGTTTAAACTTCGATAATGAGTAAGTACATACGTGCTTATTATTAGCATACAAATGAAACATTATCTACTTTTAAAGCAATCTGTACAAGTAGACAATTATCATTCTTCTTATCTTTTCAGATGCAATCGATGGCTTTAAGAATATGTTCTTTAATTTTCATTAAATGCGTGAGTTCATCAATAACAGCGAGAAACGATTTTAAATTTATAGTTTATTAAAATAACAATATAAATAAATTAATGAAACTTCTGAATCTTTAAAAGTCGGTAGGTTTTTGGTAAAAAACCTACCGAATTTTGAAAGTTATTATCTTTTAACGATGTAAAGTTACTGAATTTTAAGGTTATTATCTTTACGACGTAAGTCAGAGTCGTATACAATTAGGATAATGACAAGTGAAATTTGATGATAATGATTCGGTTTTTGACAATAACTATGTTTTTCTGTACTTCAATGAAGAGAACGTTCTTCTAGAATATATATATATATATATATATATATATATATATATATATTATATATATATATATATGTATTGCTGAATCTACAGAATTCAGTAATATATATAGATTTTAGAAGTACTATTTTTTGGAAGTAATTGGAGAAGGGTAACTATATATTTTAATATTATAATTGACCGGATACATCTAGTGGGTATAGATAATTTCCGAAATATATAGGTATATAAAATATACAAAAATATGAGAAATCTAAGGTAAAGCTGTATATTATATACAAAATATACAAAATGTATAGATAAAGCTGTGACATGTACACAATTCTACGAAATTTATGGTTATAGCTATAAAATATATAGGAGGATTGGACAAGATGGTTCAGTTTTTATAATTTCGATTATAAAATCATAAATATTTGTAAAAAAAAAATTTGACTTGAAAAGATAATTTTAATATAAAATTAATTAGAATTTATTAGCAAAATTATCTCTCTTATTAATATCATTAGGCTGCCAAATTAAGATTTATTGGGAATTACTAGTTGTAATTTATATAATTTTAAATGAATCTGTGAATCTTCTATGTGTATTGTTTATATATCAGCTATAAATTATGCTTAACATAGATGGGAAAATTATGATAGTTGGCAAGATAGGCAATGAAAATTCCTGTTTTTAACTACCTTACCCCATGGTGCATTATCTTTCTCTTGAAAAATAGTGAAAAAAATACAGAATTGTGAATTTGGCAGAAATAGTATCTTGCTATATTGTTTTCTTGATAAGTTTATCATATATTTTTATTACACTTAAATTCTGGCAACTCGATCTTGTATCATAAATGGAATAAGATATATCAGCACATCCAAAAACATTAACTAAATCTTTCCTGTAGGGGAATGAATAGAAACATCCTTGAACACTCTGTATCAAATTATGGAGTGCATGAGGTGCCTTCTGTAGATCAAATCTTGTGAACTATACATATATAAGAAATGCCTAAAATCATCTTCACGACTCATCTTTCCTCACCTCCTCTACATAAATTTGCGAAATATGTAGATATAAAGCTGTAAAATACAGTATATAAACCCATTTATGAAGTATATGTAAAATGCTGAAATATGCTGTATATATACAGATATGATTGTGAAAAATCTATATAAAATGATAAATTCGAAAAATTTTAAGTGAACTTTCGATAATTCATAAAAATTTATTTGATTATTATTTTATAAAATCATAAAAATGATTATAAACTAATTTTTCAGACATTTATTCATATGGAAAAGATTGATGTGTAATTATCTTGCTATTTCCGTTTTTCTCTTGCTATAAAATAAATAAATATTTTAAAAAAATTTACTTAAAAATATATTATGAGCTTTTCTGTGATCATTATCTGCATATAGTAAAAAAAAAAAAAAAGATTGTAGTAATGATATAGAATACGAAGATGTAAATCTGAAAAAAGTAAATTAGCTTCAGTTATACCTGTATTTTATTATTATTATTTGGAGAGGAAAATATCATTAAATTAATTATTCGATTTATGATAGTGGACAAAGAGCATAATCCTCATCGTAGCTGCTAATAATCCTCCACAGATCATAGCGTAATCTGTAATTACAACGACAATGAGGAGAACTGATAATCCTCCAAAACAGCAATGATTATCAATCTACGAGAAGCTAGTAATAATAAGAATTAAACAATCCCGAAGGAAGATAATTTAGAACGAAATTTTACCGTCGTTAATTGGAAATTTGATAGAAAAGGAAATTAAAACAATTCTCTCATTAACGAGACTTTTAAAAAAAAGTAAGAATAATAAAGTTCTTCGTAAAGAGGGAAGAAAAAAAATTAGAAAGGCGATTATCAGTTGGGACTTGGAACTTCATTTTTTTTTCCTTAACAATGTCGTAAGAATCAAATAAACAACCGAATGTAGCCCCTCTACGCATTATGACTTTGTATCCTAAAGTTTCCAAGAGATAATGATAAATCACGTGACGTTATTAAAGAGACAGAAAGGGAACGAAAACGAGGCACGAATACCCGATAATTACAGAAGGAATTATTTATTCCTTTCAGCATGTGATTAATTCTACGAATGTCCGAAAGTGGTTTCTGATGAACAATTGCCTTCACAACCATTCATTAATCTAATCTTTTGGATCATTTTACCCATCCAAAATTTATCTGTCTTGATAAAATAAATCATTCTCTTTCTTTTTTTACTTCTCTTCTGTCCTCTCACTGCTTCTCCTTTAATTGGATACTTAGAAATAAGTAAATTGTGCAGGAATTAAAATCTATATTTTATAATTATCTTCTTACAAATGTTCCTTTTACTTTTTTAATATCATTTAAATGCGTGTTTAAGTCAGTTTATTTTATTTTTTAGCTATTTTCGAGTTTAATATTTTACCCTTGTTATTTTTTCTCTGTTTCCATTTATATAAATATTTTACTCCTCCCATATCTACTAATAATTGATATTTTTTATAAATACTATTATTAAAAATTGTGCTTTTTTATTATTTGTGCGGACCAGAAAAAAATAATACAAATAAACAATATAAAAACAAGTAGAGTAAATATTATTCTTTTTTCGAAAATAAGAGTGTTTTCTTTATATTTTTCAGATAAAGTAATCCTTCTGTCTATATTTTGTATATTTTCTTATATATTCCAATTCTACACCAACGAATAAACAAAATCCATACAAGTGCTTGTATATTTTAAACAGTTGAGAGATTTGCCTGTAATATATATTTTAAAAACTGTAACTATGAAGCATGCAAACACAGCTGAGAAATAAACAGAAATTTAGGAAACATACAGAATTTTCCGAAATATACATTCAACACGAGAAATATACATAATTTTGAGTAATATACAGACAACTAGGAAATATACAGAATTTTCTGAAATATACATTCAACACAAGAAATATACAGAATTTTGTGTAATATACAGAAAACTAAGAAATATACATTCAACACGAGAAATATACAGAATTTTGTGTAATATGCATTTAATACGAGAAATATACAGAATATTGTGTAATATACAGACAATTAAGAAATATACAGAATTTTCTGAAATAGCATTCAACACGGAAAATATACAGAATTTTGTACAACATGCAGACTGCTAAGAAATATACAGAATTTTATGAAATATTCAGACAACTATAGATTTTTGTATAATATACATACAGCTAAGAAATATACAGATTATTATGTAATATACACAAAACTAAGAAATATACATTCAACACGAGAAATATACAAATTTTTGATGTAATATACAGAAAACTAAGAAATATACATTCAACACGAGAAATATACAAAATTTTGTGTAATATGCATTTAATACGAGAAATATACATAATTTTGTGTAATATACAGACAATTAAGAAATATACAGAATTTTCTGAAATATATTATTCAACACGAGAAATATAGAGAATTTTGTGTAATATACAAACAACTAAGAAATATACAAAATTTTGTGATGATGTATACAGAATTTTCTGAAATAACATTCAACACGGAAAATATACAAAATTTTGTACAACATGCAGACTGCTAAGAAATATACAGAATTTTATGAAATATTCAGACAACTATAGATTTTTGTATAATATACATACAGCTAAGAAATATACAGATTATTATGTAATATACACAAAACTAAGAAATATACATTCAACACGAGAAATATACAAATTTTTGATGTAATATACAGAAAACTAAGAAATATACATTCAACACGAGAAATATACAAAATTTTGTGTAATATGCATTTAATACGAGAAATATACATAATTTTGTGTAATATACAGACAATTAAGAAATATACAGAATTTTCTGAAATATATTATTCAACACGAGAAATATAGAGAATTTTGTGTAATATACAAACAACTAAGAAATATACAAAATTTTGTGATGATGTATACAGAATTTTCTGAAATAACATTCAACACGGAAAATATACAGAATTTTGTACAACATGCAGATAGCTAAAAAATATACAGAATATTATGAAATATTCAGACAACTATAGATTTTTGTGTAATATACATACAGCTAAGAAATATACAGATTTTTGTGAAATATACAGACAACTGTGAAATATACAGACAACTCTAAAATATATATAAAAGCCTAGCTGTCTATTTCACAGCTGTCAAAATTCTAAATTCACGTTCACAGCTATTTATTTATTTACATATTTTACTTCTATTCTATTTTCTCTTCCTATTTTTGTCGGGGAAAAAATATTTCATATGATCCTGTTATATGGCAGTTGCCTTTGCCGGTTTATTTATGTTTATCTTATGATCTCTGTTTTCTTTACTTTATATATATATATATATTGCACATGGCTCATTTAGCTCTTCTAGGATATTAAAGCTATCTACGGAGTGGCATTCCTAATATCCTTTCCTTCTCCAACAACTAAATTCGACAATCAGCGCTAAACAACCAGACAACTAGCACGCTAGCTACACTAAAAAAACTATTAAAAGCTAGCATCTCATTCTACTTTCTCCAGACGGCATTTTTGTCGTATAACCACTTTCAAAAGTCTAAAATATTTGCTTCTACAGCACTTTTTAATATAACGTAACCGCTCTTTTCCTTTATCAATCAAGGCTGGAAACATCAGAGTTATCATTCATCACAAATTCTATTTGTAAATGAAAAAAAATTCCTTATTTATCGCATATTTTATTCACTTATTAAAAATTAAATACCAACGTTAGACGATAAGATAAATGATTTCGTTCCCTTCGTTCTTTATCTTAATACATAAATGATCTTTCTCTTCTCATTTCATTGTTCATCTTAATGATAAATACACGTACTCCTTTAATTTATTTAGCCAGAGTTATAAATTAAATAATTCTTAGAGAAAACTTACCGAAAAATTCTTCTTTTGAAACGTTTCTCCTTTCTTTTTTTTGAAGTAATTAATGTAAAGAAAAACCAACGGATCACTGAATGTGACATAAACAAGAAGAAGGAACAATGATTTAAGAGAGAACAATGTTTTCAGTTTATAAACCACTAATGGGCGGTCATACATGTTTCTGGACAGAAAAAAAGGTCATTGAACGATTTTTACTTGCATAAATGATATATGTATATATTTTTTTAACTCCATGTAATCAATAAAATGAATTCTTCAGGTTGAGAATATTTTAAGAATATTTTTCGACAACGACAATATATACAAAGAAAGCGTGAATATTGATTTTTATACTAGCTATCGCTAAAAATTCTACCTGGTTGCTGTAGTTACAGAAGCAAAGCGTTATTCCTGAGATAATAACAATAGAAAATGAAAGAGAACAGATCAAATAAATTCTCTAACTAGTTATAAATCATTCTGTTTAAATCTGGAATGTTATTTTTATATTTTTCTTTTATTTAATTTTAAGTTGTAAATATTTAAATATTCATAAACATTCATTAATTTGCAGCACTGCAAAGATAAAATTGAAAACTGGATAATTGTTACTATTATTTTAAGTATTTTTTTGCATAATATTCGTTCACGATATATATATATATTTTTTTTTTCTGAATGCTTTATTTAAAATTTCCTTTTTAAATTTATATTCCAAGTCTGTTTTTCTTTTTTTTCCCACGAATAAACCGACTTTAGATTCAAACCATTCTGAGTAAATATAAATAAAGAGACAGAAAATGCATTTTTTTTTTTTTTTAGAAAATTGCATTATGCTTTATACACAGTATTTTTCTCTAAATCTCCAGAAAGGTATTTTTTTCTTGATAAAAGTTTATATTTTCCTTCGAAATTCTTTCCAAATAAATGGCTTTTCCTGCTAATAATTAATGAATAAAATAAAAATAAATGTTTGTAATCTAAAAGTATTGCTTTTCATGTTCGTTTACATTGTATTTTTTCTTATTTTTTTGTTTTTTTTTTCTACGTAATAATATTAACTGAATAAATATTGCTAGTTTGACGTGCTCTTATTAGTTGCGATCAAAGATAATTGTTACATCATACTGTTGTCATTGATTATTGCTACAATCGTATTCTTACGTCATATGTCATTATTACATCAATTAATGTTGTTACAATTATTATTTTAACTGTACTAGAAAAATAAATCCTTTTCACTCAACAGCTCATAAGTGATTTATTTTGTTATTGTTACGTAATTAAAGTAGTGGCGTAACAATGACAAAATATGTTTCACAACTCTATTATTACGTCATAATGCGGCGTGAACCGTTTTTATCCTTTAATATTTGTATAATAACAAAAAAAAAATATTATGTTTGCTAATCTAAAATGCTCCTATAAATTAATTTTTATTTAACTTTAAACTGTTTGGAGTTATTATAATTTGAAATTTTAAATAATATTTATTTTATTCTTTATTTTAAAAAAATAAATTTAGTTTCTAAATAATCCTTTAATTTTTCTATAGCTTAGAAATAGTTACTTTAAATAAAAAAAAATTATTTATTTATTTAAGTTGTGTTTGCTTTTCAATTTTGAGTGGCAAATTTTTAATGCATTTTTTTTGTTCCTTTAAAAAAAATGAAAATTCTCTCGAGTATAATTTTAATATAAAATGAATTAATTTTGAAATATTCTTTAATTAAGCAATATTTTTTTAATGCAGTGATAACAACTGAAGGTATTTTTTTAATGGTGCAAATAAATATTAAGGTATACTAATTTATTTTTTTATTTATTTATTTTTGGTAGACGGTAATTTATTTTTGTGTTATTGAATGCAGAGAATGTAGTTGATTATCCGTATGTCCTGTCTTGTTTCTCTTCCTGATACATCAGAGTATATCAGATATATTGATGCTTAGATTCCAAATAATCTGTGTGTTATTTCTTGTATTATTACCAAAGATAAATACACACAAAAAAAAAATAATATATAGATCTTACATTTTATCCAAGACGTGTTATTTTGTAGAAAATATTATTTTTAATTAATATAAATTTTTTCTTGAATATTTTCGTGCTTTATTTGATAAAAATTTATGATAATGTAAAGGAAAAAAAATTATATGTCGTTTAGGTTGACATTTAATAAAAATTTATCTATAATCCTCTAGGAAGACTTATATTTAATATTTAAATTAACATTTTCTATACTTTTTTTTTTCCTTCTTGATATATTTTAAATTTATAGATAGAGTTGTTGATTTTATGACACGAATAACTTTTCTACAGTCCAGTTTTAAATGATGGTGCGTTAAAAGGAAAACCATTTTTAACTTTTCTTGTTCCATACACAAATTTTACCAAACAGAATTTCTTTCGTCACAGTTTTAAACATAATTTTGTTCTCCAAACTTTTAAGTGAAAAGACATAACAAAAGTCATCAAAGGTTACAGCAGGAAACGCATGTATATGCATAAGAAAAATTCGAGTAAAAATTTATAACCGAAAGATGACAAAAATGTGTTATTTTATCCATTTTTCTCGACTCATTTGGACACTGCGGACGTATCCTTTGCTAAGATTTTTGTATCACTTTATCGTTGTAATATGATACACTTTTGCGGACTGCAGAATCGTAACAGAACAGATATATTTGAACCAGATGGCCAAACATAACAGTCACAAGTCATCAGATTTCAGATAAGAAGTTAGATAAACCAGTTATTCCTCTACAGAAACTAAAACTAGATCCAATTCTTGTATTTTTTTTTCCTCTCTCTTGCCTTTCTGTAAGTGCAATTGGCTAATGATTGGTCGTGAACGACGGGCTTTTAAATTAAGTCTAACAAAACAAAAATAAGATGCCTCCGGAATTTATTGATAGATTGCTCTGGATATAACAAGAAAAAAGAATATAATACATAGTTTTTTCCGTAGAAAGATGTTCGCCAGATCAATGAAGAGAACTCCTTTGAAATTTTCTTTGTGATTTTCCCAAGCATCTGTCTGTTTTCAAAAGACGTTGATAACTATCTGAACACTTCGAAAGATGTTCGGTAACTGTTGATGACGTCAAAAAAAAACTAATTTTTTTAAGTATTTTTTTATTTCGCAAATGAGATTTTAATAATGATGTAAATTTAATTAAATGGCTAAAAATGTTTTAATGAATCTAACAAAACATCTTTAATTAAAGACCATCGTCATCGATATTTCTGCATCGCGATAAAATTCTTCTATCATGAATATATCTTTGATTATTACATTCAAACACTATTTTTCAATTTTATTTTATTTTTTTCTACATTTTTAATACTTTAAATATTAAAAAAAAACTTTATTTATTATCTTTTACCTTTGTTAATAAATATCTTTAAAATATTTAAAGATATTATGAAATGCAGAAGAGATTTATTAAATGCATAATATCTTAATCTTGCATTTGCATATGATTGCATTTGATGCATTTAATAAATAAATTTTGCAACATTTTAAGCAATTATGCAAATGTAAAACCGATCACTCCTGCTTATTTGTTCACACTTACAACTCATCAAATACAATGCAGTAATTATTTTAAAATAAACGTAAAATTGCTAGAATAAATATTTAATTTTTATAAATTTATAACATTCTACTTATTCCATTTTGTAACATTCTCCTTCACATTCTCAGAGAAAAACATCAACAATAATGCCATCTGTAACATGTTTTCCTATTTTTAAAATTTGTGAAATCTTTAAAAAACTAAAAAATAAGAATATATCGCACTTCATATTCTCAAAAATTATTGAGTTTTATTGAGCAAAATGTAAATAAATGGCTCTCTGTTTCTTTCGTTTCTACTTTGAAGTAATATTAAATTAATCGTCATTAATCCTATTGGGAATTTTCTTACTTTATTTCTCTATCCACCATAATAAATGTCCAATAAGTTTTTATTTCGTTAGTAGAAAATCCTCTTTTCAACAATACACTCTCTTTGACCTTCTTTTCCACTAAGCTAACAAATTAGCCACTAATGGTAACATTCAATAGTTCTTAGTGTCATCTTTTGCTTGTTATCTCTAAAAATATTGCATTAGCAATCCCACCAATAAAGATAATAACATATCGAGAAAATTATATTAGAATATCCAGCTTCATTATATTCATGCCTAGTAAATGCAAACACGAGAAAAAAAAATAATAAAAAATATTGCACCCGGCTGAACTTAGATAGTGGCTTTTCCGCATAACTTTTCTTTAAAAGGAAAAGCGTGATTTACAGGGGCAGGCAATTTTTTTTATTGTTATAACTAATTTTTTTTCGAGAAAACTAAACTAACTTTTGATTTATTGTAGATATTACGATGAAAGACAGGACAGATTTAACTGATAGTTTGATGGGACTGCTCCGAAAATTATGTTAGTTTGTTATCTACAACATGATACGTAACGTTGGACAGTAATAAGACTTTAGCGATTTGTATATCTCTCTAGTGATTTGTCATCAACCGTATTGAATGTGATACTGAGTATAAAGTGGATTTGCTTGTATCTGAAAACTTTCGAGTTATTTTAACATCGTTATCAAAGTTGGAAATGAAATTATTCGCAATTTCTTAATTTTATCTGTTAATGCCTGTTTCATCTAGCCAATGAAATTGGTATTGACGTATAATATTCATTAAAAATTCATTTCTAAAATTAGTTTCATATTATTTCTGTTTAGATTTTTGCACAGCATTCAATCCATCTTTTTCTTCTTCTTCTACTCCTTCTTCTCTTTTTCTTTCTTCTCCTTTTTCTGCTTCTTCTTCTTCTCCTTCTTCTTCTTCCTCCTATACAAGCAATAAATTTCGAAATAAAGAAAAATAATATTAAAGCTTTAATTTTGATCCTGGGGGATAAAATTTGCTATCGATTAAATACCGTAAGAGCTTTATATAAGACTTTTATCGCTTTAATCTGAAAAAAAACATTAATAATAATCACACAAATGTTTATTCTAAAACTATTTTAATGAAATTTTTAACATATGCCTCATCTATAAGAGACGTGTGGGGAATTTAAAACAAAAATAATAAAAGGCATCGCTTCTTTTGTGTTTAAATTTTGCTTTATAAAAGAAAAGGAAAAAACCTCCATTCTTTTATAAATATAAAACTACATGCATGGCCTGTGGCAGGATAAAACTTTTCTCTAGCAAATACCAAGACTCAAAATTCCATTTTAAAACTATTGTTATCTTCACAGTCACGAAACTTTGACCGAATGTTAGCACAACGTTATAAATAAAATATAAGAAATGATTTACATACTTAATGTTATATATTGTTGTCTTTTATATATATATATAGAAGTCGATGTCATTTGGTATATTGGAAAATATTCTTTGTTAACATTTATACATGATAAAATCATGTGCAATATAAAAGAATCCTACTTCAGTCTATTCTTCTATATATCTCGAAAGGAATTTTTACGGTTTGTTACATACTTTACAACCTATTGTAAAGAGTTTTAAAAGTTTATTCGAAAGTTTTAAATCTTGTTAAGCAGATAAAATTGATGCATTTAATGATTAAGAAGCACAGTTTTTATCTTTTTTACGAGTTTTAGAAAAGTTTTTCAATTGAATTCACAAGAAATATCCGCTCTGAAAAATCGGATCATCTAATTATGTATCGAGTTTTGCTTAATGAATATATAACAAAGAGTTAAAAGCACACAAAACTGGGAAAAATAATGGCAAATATTGAATTTTGAAAATTGGAAATGTCGATTAATTTTAAGCAGATCTACGTCTTTCTGCATTTATTTATTCAGAACAATAAATTTTTCAAAATGTTCATAATTTAATTATCAAGATAACATTATTTTCCTCGTCGTAATCCCGAGCAAACAACAGGAGTAATCCATCAATAGCGGTTTTAATTTAAAAAAAAAAATATATTCCGACAAAGAAAAATTCAAAGTAAACATTGCTGTAATCATCATCAAGTGGAAGATAATCAGGAATCTTCTAAAAATTAGTTTATAATTTTAATTATCATAGCTTTAATCTTATTTGGACTGGAGGATACCGGCGAAGAAAAATGTCATTATCTTTAATTGAACTTATTAACTGCTTAGAGGAAAATTCGCTATTGACTTTGCAAAGGGTCATCACTGTCAATCACAGACTTTCTATTAATTAATTACTGGTGCGTATTAATTAACTTAATTAAAGGCCCACAATCATTAAGGCTGAAAGGACGCTGCCCTCTAACTACGCTCTATTCCGCTGATTGTATTTCACAGCGTCTTATTACGCCTTAACTTTAAGTTCCAAACATGTAATTAATTTTCTAAGTCTGGATATCAACCTGAAAGAGAAAGAGAGAGAGAGCGAGTATTAGTTCGTCCTGTATCGGATGTTCAATACTACTGATGAGAGAATGAACAGCTTGTCTTGGGTTTCAATGCGTGGTGGGAGAGATTCGACGAGTAGAGAGAGTCTTTACAGGAGTAATAATTCCTTATTTTACAGCTCATCGATTCTCTCCACGAAAACAAATGATACTCGGAAGCAGATGGCGAAATTTTTAAAATTAAGTTGGTATCTGTTGTGTAAGTGGCATTCTTCTATTTTTGTTTATAGTTTCTTACGCAATCCTGGAAGGGTTTTTTTTTTTTAATTGTCAAAGCACGCTACTCCTTTTAACAGGATGTATTGTGTTTGAGTATTGTTTAATTTATCAAATTCTATACGGGCTTTTGTGTCTCTTCTCCTTTTTTTTTACCTGTTACCTGAATGCGAACTTGCACGTGTTTTTTTAACTGTTTTCTTATGTTAATTAACTTTCTCTCTCTTCCAACTGTTTCTTTCCTGTCTATTTTTGTCTTTTTCGTATTATTAAAGCAGTTTACCCTGTTTAGATTTTTAAGGAAGCGTGTTTTTCGTGACATTTCACGCTGTATTTCATGAATTAATCAAACTATTTCATAAATTTCAACATAATATTTTACTGTCATCATTTTACTTTTGAATTACAAAGAATTTAAAAAAAACTACTTAAAAAATGGTAGCTGTTGCAGTTTTTTTCCTATGAACTTTGTCCTTTCATTGTAACTTAAGAACCTTTATTTTTATTTATGATGCAAAATTTTTATCATCGAAGATATATCTTCAGTACTTAGAGTAGAGATAGATCAATAAATTCATATATATACAGTATATATATATATATATTTGATAATAAATTCATATATATACAGTATATATATATATTTATTTTAAGTAAAAATGTCTTCTTTCTTACGTTACATCTACATACAAATACCCAAAAAACATACAAAATAATGACAAACTGTGTGTAGTTGTATAATAAATCTATTGTCAATATACAGAAAAACAACAGTACAGCAGAGTAAACAAACAAATAATAATAAAAAAGTAATCACTTGTATGACAAATAAATAGACAAAATTATAAGTAAATAAAGAAAGCAAACACAAAGAAGAGCGTAACCTACGCTCTCTAAACTAGATCTAAAACTCACTGGACTAAATTTATTAGACCAGGATAAATAAAATTTATCGCAGGAAGATAAATAAAATTTAGAGTGTAAGAATTTCCAAAGAAATATCGTTTTTTTTCCGTCTATGAGAGACAATAAATATTGATAACACATAAGTGAAGAAGGTATCATAATCATAAACATTTTTACCTCTTTCTATTTAGAGCAAAGATGAGAAAGTTATGTTCCCAGAGGGAACATGCGATCAAAATGATCAATCTTTGTTCGCATCAATACACCGAAGATCATTGTCGCTGATTTTCTGACCCGTTGGAAAGAGAGAAAGGTGAGATAGTTGCAAACGATGTTAGCGATAGTCTTCCCCAAATCTGACAGAGAAGTGGCCAACATTCCATGATGAATGATGGTGTTTGGAAGATGAGAGAAACAATAACCTCCACCAAAAAAAAAATAAGTAGAAGAGAAGAAGAAAAAAAAGAAAAGTAGTCATCTCCGCAAATCATTTCCACAACTGGCTTTCATCGAAATCATTTCTAATGGATGAGTTTGATGAACTAGTTACAGTTGTTTTATACAATTAATTTTCGGTTAGAAAATAGTTTCCGCGTAACCGAAGAAGACAAAAAAATAAAAGTTTAAGAAGCGATAATAAACTCTTTAAAGATAAATACAGAAAGAGAAAATAGCAGACACTTTTATTAAAGTTTTTCTCTTACTAGAATGGAAATTTTTGTGACTTTTTCCTTTCGTACTTTAATATTTGGCAAGATTCTAAAAGCTTTTTCTGGTACATTATAATGTTGGAATGAAGTCAAGTGAAATTTTATTAAAATTAAAAATTTTAGACGATGACTGATGGCTAGAATTTTTTTCTTTTATATATATAGATATATAAAATGTTAGAGTATTGTGTGGGTGGAGATCGGTGACTATACAGATTGATTTTTCGAAACGCAAACTGGGTTAAAATATATTTATTGTGCAGAGAACATGCAATGGGAAACTTGGCAAATTCGATAGAATTCGGTTTAAGTCGTTAGCATTCACTGTAAACAGATAATTTTAATGTTTTCGGTTCGATTACTTTGTAATTGAAATTGGCAAACTCATTTACTGCCCAATACGCCCTTATTATCACTTTAAAGATTTATTAATCGTGTAATTGCTTAATTCACTAAAATATTTTGAGAAAATTAGAAATAAACTGTTGTTAATAATTGCTACTTTCTCTCTTCTTTCTAAAAGTAGTAAAAAAAAAACGGTATACAGAAGTTTAAACTAATGATGTTTACTGAAGAGAGATCTGCACAAGTAGTTAAAATTTAAACAACCAGTCGTTAAACATCTTGCCTTTTAAAGCAACATTTTTTTTTCGAAAATATAAAAGAAATTATTCGCATTTAACGATTTTTGTTTGCCACCTGTACAAGACAAGTCACTTCATTGTTCCTTTTACATCGTTGTCCTTTTCGTTTTCGTTGCCCTTTTACTTTCACTTTGATTGCCAATGGCTTTTACAACGTTAGATATAGATAGAATCGTAAAACTTCCCAAGTAAAAAAAAAAAAACAAGAACGAATATAAAAACTTTCGACTCAACGATAATATTAAAACTTCAATAGAACTTTTGATCTTTCTCTTTTTCCTGATTTAATGTTATTTTTTCTCATCTAGCTGCTGAATTTAATTAAAAACAACATATTTTTAAAACTCCAAATTGAGTTTTTCCCTTGCTTTTCCTTTTTTTTTTTTTTTTTTTTTTTCTTTCCCCTCTCTCTCCCCAAGAATTAATATGGGAAAGAAAACGTCTTTGATCATTTTTTCTCTTCAAGAATTAATATGGGAAAGAAAACGTCTTTGATCATTTTTTCTCTTAAATATTTCTTTTTTTCGTTATTTTCAGTAGAGTTTTACTCGAAATTAATTTGGTTTTTATTAATTACTTATTTATAAAAATAAAAATCACATAATAGAATTGATTCGATTACGTAGTTATTATTATTTTGATATAGAATAATCGAATAAAATTCGATGATGTTGTTGCGAGTTACTTACAAATGTACGATATTCACGTGATGACGAAAATATTCACGTT
>AYEL01062559.1:0-45290 GCA_000484575.1 Olivierus martensii
TTGATTCAAATGAATTAAATTTATGTTCTGTTTCTGCAAAAGATACTATAATATCTTACTTTATTAAAATTAGAATTTTTTGGTTAATTAAATACCGAAATAGAAAAATATTAGAAACTAAAAGTAACCGATTAAAAATATAATAATACATAAATAAATCAGCAGATATATTTGGTTAATAAACAATTTTCAAAATTGTTTAATATAGAAATTATATATATATTTTTTATATCATCAATATTAATGCATTATATAACCATATCACAGAACTCTTTTAAGAACTGTAAAATTAATATAATTTATTTTGACTGCTGACTAATATAGATTAAAAATTTTAACTAGACCCGTATCGTTCAATTAATTTTGTGCTCTTCTATATTACTTCAACAATTTTCTTATGAAGATTTTATTATTAAATAAATAAAAGACTGGTATTGCTAAATTATTGTTTTTGAGGTTTTCAAATGGAAAAAAAATTACTATAGACATACTTAAATTTGTTTTTAACTTTGAATATATAAAATTAAATTACTTACATTAACAAATTGTTATACATTATGTACATATTTTATTATATATAATTCTAAATTTTTTTTCCCCAATAATTAACACATAATTGAGCTTATTATTTATGATAACAAATCACAATAAGTACAGTTGTCAATGCAATACTTTTTGCTATTGCAGATTAACAAAACTTTTAATAAAAGTTTAATGGTTAAGCACCATCAGTTAAAAATTTTTCCATTTAGATAAAATAGATCTTTTGAAGAGAGCATGAAATTTTCTTATTGCCTTTTTTCTTATATAATTAAAATATATATTTTAGTCAAAAGTATTAATTATCAATATTTGGGTCAAAATAGCTTGATGTCAAATTATCAATAGAGAGATTAAATCAGATATCAAATCAGATTAGCATAAAAAATTTTTTTAAATAAAGACAATTTAAATTTTTGTAGTCATATTTGTAAGATAGTTACAACAGTCAATTATGTTTTAAATTATTCTAATAATAAAAAATAATTATTAATCAAAATTAAAGATATTAGAATTCAATACTAAATAATGATTTAATAGATGGAAAAAAACTTGTAATTTTAACATTTGACAGAATTAATTCTTGTTTGTACTTTTGCTTTTAAAAGATAGAAATGTATTTTTTGTCATTTCTCGGTATTTGCTGTAAACAGTTATTACTTAAATATCAATAATATTTCTAGCAATTGAATGCAAAATATAAAACTACTTTTAATGTTGAAAATTTTATAATTATAGGAATTCTTTAAATTTAACAAATTAGAAAACTCTCTTTGAATCAAGGATGAATTTTTTTCAGTTTCTGTTCAGCAAGGCGTCTTGACCTTCTAAGTCCATTTCTTTCCATTCGATCTGTTTCGTATTTGCCACCATCATCTGTATCATTATCTACTTTTCCCAAATAAATCCATCTTCCAATACTTCCATCCCACTTTAAAAAATAACTGGAAGTTAACTAATATCATTTATTAATTTCATTAAAACACTATAAACTTACCGAACTACTGATAATTTCTTGATTATATGGGTGCCAAGAAACATCTCTAACACATGCTCTATGACCACTTAATTCAGAAACAATTTTTCCAGTTAACACATCATAAACTATAAAGAATGAAAATTTATAATGAAACAGTGATTAATTTCAATTTCACATAATAATGAAAATACTCACTAACTATACGGCCAGCAGCACAACCAGTATATATAAATTGTTGTCCTGTAGTGAATTCGGGAGAAAAATGACACCGGACAAGAGTTTGTAATACACTATGTCCTCGATATGTCATCAGAGAGGTATCTCCACCAATTCTTTTTCTGTGACTATATACTAAACATTAAAATAAAATAATATTTACAAACATGTTATCATTTTTGATTTTTAAAAATAAGAAACATAAATTAAAAAATTTACATTTTTTTGGCACTCTTTGCCATCTGTAATCCCAATTATGAGATGCTACGGCTTTCTTTGTTGCCTTTCAAAAAAATATTAAATAGAAATATAAAAAAAAAATCCAATAAAACAGTAAAATACTATTAATGATCCATCATTTATTTAGACATTTTTTACAATAAATAATGATAACTCGACTCAACAGAAAACCCAAATTATGCCAGAAAAAATAATAATAATTATTTAAAAAAATTATATAATCAGTCCATAACAAAGTTATGCTTCATCATTATAATGCTAAACTGCTCTTAAAAAAATGACATTTTTTACATTAATCATTAAAATAATCACACAATAAATATTAAAAACTTAGCAAAATAAAAATTAATATAATTGAATAGTAAAAATTATTCTTATGATGATTAAAAAATTATAATATGCCATAAAACAAATTTTTTAAGTACAATTCTAAAATATCAAATGTTTTTTACACAATTTTTAAACAATATAATTTTCTTACACTTTTTAACTCTAAAATAAGCAGTATTTATATATCAGAGTTAAAAGACAAGGATCAGAACTAAAATATATATAAAAAAAATTTCATCAAATATATATCACGGATTATATAGAACGGATACAAAACTTCGGCGTTTTTCTAAACTCGCTTTCCATCAGCCACTAGAGGGCACGAAAGTTAGAAAAAATGGCGTCTCGTGGTCAGTCTTGTTATGCTGCTGCCTTTTGTAGAAAATATAAGCAGAAATATCAAAATCTATCCTTTTTTAGATTTTCGAAAGATCCTGAGAGGTATTTTTTTCCCCATACCATTTTTCCATAGCTTATGTAGTAAATAGTTTATAATGTTTCATTCCAATTCAGATGTACAAAGTAATCTCAATGTACCGTATACAGTACGTTATAAAAAGACAGTTCTGATTTTGAAGTTGTATATTTTATTTAAATTAAATAATAATGGTAGACTTACTTGGAAAGTATCAACAACCATTTTTAATTATGTTTTAGTTTAGGTGTGTCAGTCTTGTTGTGCTGCTGCATTTTGTAGAAAATATAAGCAGAAATATCAAAATCTATCATTTTTTAGATTTCCGAAAGATCCTGAGAGGTATTTTTTTTTCCCCATACCATTTTTCCATAGCTTATGTAATAAATAGTTTATAATGTTTCATTCCAATTCAGATGTACAAAGTAGTCTCAATGTACCGTATACAGTACGTTATAAAAAGACAGTTCTGATTTTGAAGTTGTATATTTTATTTAAATTAAATAATAATGGTAGACTTACTTGGAAAGTATCAACAACCATTTTTAATTATGTTTTAGTTTAGGTGTTAAGAAATTGTAATAAAATAATCGGATTTCGAACAGTATTAGGGTTTATATTACAAAATTTGTATCTAGATAATCATAGATTTAATATAATACTTTTGTTACAGATGTTCTGAATGGGTTACTTTTTCTGAAAGTTGAATTAAAACATAAAACACCCAAAGAATTGAACAGGAGTTTTCAATTATGTTCTGAACATTTTGAAAAAAAATACTTCATGAATTCCTTAAGAAATAAACTTGTGTGGAATGCCATTCCAAAATTAAGTATGTATGCAAAGCAATAATTATTTGATTGATTATCAAATATCAACAAATCACTTCAAATTTTGATTGTTAGTGTATATTTTGCACTGAAATATGTTACTAAATTGAAAAAGTTATTATATAACTGCTTAGTATATAAGGTTCCCTTTTTATTTAGAAACTAGATCAACTGTTGAAAATATTGAATCAAATGAAGTTTTAAAAGAAATGGAAATTAATTTGGTAAGTTTAAGTAAAAAGTAGTACCCAATTTTATAAAGAGTAAGAATATAAAAAGTGGTATATTTATAATTGAATTATATAAAATTTCTTTACTGTAGATTCCAAATTATTTAGATTTAGATATAAGAGCCACTGATAGTAACATGGATAATGAGATGGTAAGTAAAACTCTGTTCAAATTTTTGATATAAAGCCAAAATCATGATTTACTTTAGGTATGTGTGTGAAAAGTTTACTTAACACACATGCAAATACAAATTACTGCATGTATATTATGCTGATAAATATTTTTATTTATTGTAGAATCCTTCTTCATTAAACACTAATGATACAGATGAAATGTGTTTGGAAAATTGCACACCAAAGAAAAGAGCACTAGTTGATATTCAAGATGAAAATAAAATGGAAAGTATGTGATGTTTGGAATTTTTTCAGATTTAGATATTGACAATTATATAGATATATTCATATTACTTGATGGCTTAATTACAAATGATATATTATTTCAGATCAAAACAGACGATTTCAACTTCCTCCATCAAATCCTTCTCCAAGGACCAAAAAAAATTAAATTCACAAAAGAAGCTCATAACCAAATATAAGAACAGATACTTTCATTTGAAAAATGTAAGAAATAGGAAATGTAAACTAAATCTTCTTCATCAGCTACCAAAAGTGCCAGGACTCTCAAAAACAGCTTTAACTTTCATTTCATGCCAAATAAAAATGGCTCAGCTTCAAAACCGTGCACGTCGTTATAGTGAATAAATGAAATCGTTATCATTAGATATTTATTTTCACAGTAATAAATGTTAATGTATGCTATCAAAATTATTTAAACTTCCTACTATCCCGTTCACTTCAGAATTGGCTAAAAAATGTGGATATCTTTCCTGGATTTTCACAAATAATCCTGCAGCATATTTCATCAAAGATAGAATGTTTTGATGAAAAACACAAACTGTGTGTTCTTTCCTTTGATGAAATGTCATTGAAACACCATCTCTCATATAAAGTATCTCAAGATCTTGTTATTGGTTTTCAAAATTATGGCAATGAAACATCAGATGATTATGCATGTTATGCTTTAGTCTTTATGCTCAGGGGAATAACTCAAAATTGGAAGATACCTATTGGATATTATTTCTCAGGGAAAGGGACATCAGGTGTAAAATTAAAGCAGTTGTTATTTGAAAGTATAAAATTAAAAAGTGAAACAGGATTGAAACTGAAGGCTGTTGTATGTGACCAAGATACTTTATTTCCCTTATGATAAAGACCAACTTCCACCAACGCCTGAATTTGGGGCTTTGGTGGAATTTTGTTAAAAGAATCATTTTGATTTATTGGTTGGTGTCGATGCTAACTCTCATCCAAATGAATCATTTTAATTTATTGGTTGGTGTTGATGCTAACTCTCATCATGTTGTTTGGGGTAACAACGACATCAACCGTAGGGGGGAGCACCTATTGGAGTTTCTGATGGGGGTCTGCGGGTAGCAGCGACACTGCCATAACCAGTCACTGTTTAGATTATTACAACTCACATTAAAAACACCATATATTATTTAAAATGATGAAAAAATTCACTTTTTTTTTTTAAGTTCCTCATTTAATCAAAAATATACGAAACAACTTTCAGAAATATGGATTTTCAGTTGGAGAAAACGAAATTTGTTGGAAATATATAGTTGATATTTATGAAAAAGATAAAACAAAAATATTCGAGCTATGCATAAAATTACAGATAGACACATTTATTTATCCCCCTTCAGCAAAATGAATGATGTTCCTCATTTAATCAAAAATATACAAAACAATTTTCAGAAATATGGATTTTCAGTTGGAGAAAACGAAATTTGTTGGAAATATATAGTTGATAATATTGGAGAAAACGAAATTTGTTGGAAATATATAGTTGATATTTATGAAAAAGATAAAACACAAAATATTCGAGCTATGCATAAAATTACAGATAGACACATTTATTTACCCCCTTCAGCAAAATGAAAGTTAAATTTGCCACACAGGTGTTAAGTAATACAGTAGCAAGCATTATGTGTACATATATTGCATGCAATGCTTTACCACAACATGCATATCATACTGCAGAATTTATTCTGATGTTTGATAAAATATTTGATAGTCTAAACAGCTCAACCTTTAAGGCAAAAAATGAATATCTCTCAGCCATATCAGACCAAAGCATACATAAAGATTTTTTCCCTAAATGTTTAAATTTTTTAAATGAATGTAAATTAATTTGGCAATATGAGGTTGTTGTTGTTTTATTAATTATTATGTAAAAATTCTATATTACTGTATTGTGATAATTTATATTTAAAAGAGAACTATTCTTCCATCAAACAAATGTTTATATCAAAACTTTTTTATATTATTCAAATTTAAAAAAATCAAAGATGGAGATGTATTTTTATAAATAGTTTTACAGTAAGAAAAAATAACACTCAATGTAGTTTGTTAATGAATTATATAATTGGCAACTTTGATCTGATTTTTGAAGATCTGAAAGCACGAGAGAGTTTTTCTGCTGCTTTTGTAATGAATTATGATTATTACATATAATTTAAACTATTCAGACTAAAATTAACAAATGTTTTAAACAATCATGATGTTATAAACATTATATACTGCGTTCTCTCTTTAAAAATCCTATATTGTTTGAAATGAGTTCAGCTTGAAAGAAGAAAAATTCGATTTTTTGTAATTAATCATAGAATCTCTTTTCTTTTTTTTTTTTCGCTACATTAACAACTTGTTCTTATTTATATTTGTATTTTAAAATTTTTATAATTTTATTTTATCCTAAAATATATGTGAATTTTGTTCAGTTTTGTTTACTGTTGAAGATTTAGATAACTGTGTGAATATAAATCAAATAGTGACGAGAAATTGTTGTTTTATTATTATTCTTTTTTTTTTTTTATATTTGTATTTGAAAATTTTTATAATTTTATTTTATCCTAAAATATATGTGAATTTTGTTCAGTTTTGTTTACTGTTGAAGATTTAGATAACTGTGTGAATATAAATCAAATAGTGACGAGAAATTGTTGTTTTATTATTATTCTTTTTTTTTTTATATTTTAATTTGTACATGAAATGTGTATACAATAAAAGTGAGTTTTTAAAAATTTGTTTTAACTTTTACGGTTAATGTCAGATGGCTTGCCGCCTTAGCGGATCTGGGTCTTGTGCCTCTGTTTTTCAGAGGGGTCTGTTGAACTTCATTTTTCAACCTTCCAGTTAAAGGATGAAGTTCAATAGACTGAGCACAGTCATTGGTGTTGTCAGCTTCTACATGTGACAACTGCTAGATAAATTACATCCATTGTGTGATGGTAGTTTAACTAACTAAATGTAATTTGCAGTGAGAGAAATTTAATAATCAACAAAGAAAAATTAGATTCTCTCCATTTTTGATATTAAATTTTGAACTAATTTTATAAAGTAATAGTTAATTTTAATAATAATTATGTGGATCTACTTGTTTCCACATATAGAGTTGGCTAGATTGACTATTATATTCATTATTTTATAATTGAAATGCTAATTAAAATTTAAAAATTCAAAAATGAACTTGTGCAGAATATCTTATGTTATGAATTTTATGTTGAATTCAAATATTTCTTTAGTCATTAATGTTGAATCAGAATGACCAACACCTCTGATAGGCTCAACTCCCTGAAACCTATCGGAGGTGGTCGGCCGGATGGCCGCATGGTAAAGCTTCGGCTTACCACCCTGGAGGATCCGGGTTCAATGAAGCGGGTGACAAACTTTATGGAACGAACTGTACATATATTGCATGCAATGCTTTACCACAACATGCATATCATACTGCAGAATTTATTCTGATGTTTGATAAAATATTTGATAGTCTAAACAGCTCAACCTTTAAGGCAAAAAATGAATATATCTTAGCCATATCAAACCAAAGTATACATAAAAATTTTTTTCCTAAATGTTTAAATTTTTTAAATGAATGTAAGGTGAATTCAAAGAAACAACCACCTTGTTTACTGGG
Organism: Olivierus martensii; assembly: GCA_000484575.1. Classification (NCBI taxonomy): domain Eukaryota; kingdom Metazoa; phylum Arthropoda; class Arachnida; order Scorpiones; family Buthidae; genus Olivierus; species Olivierus martensii. The sequence continues at coordinate 7,823 of AYEL01062559.1, forward strand.
TTTAAAATTATCTATCACCTCAATAATGAATTTATGGCATGATCTTAAAACTAGTTACATCATCACCTATTTAAGAACAAGATGATTGAATCAAGATGCATTTGAAAATTTATTTTCAGTGATTAGTGGCTGCAATATTAATCCAATATGTACACAATTTGAAATGTCTATGAGACATTTATATATTGGAAATTTATTTACATTTCTGAAAAAACTGCAAATTGTGAACAAGATCTTGACAAACTTTTAAAACATATTAAAACAACAGTTACTGGTACTGTGAAATATAATTTTCCTACAAAAAGCACTGTATTTAATGAGAATGATGATAATTTCCAATTGAAAATACCTAATGATGATTTTGATGTAATCACTGAAAATGCTTTCCATTATGTGGCTGGATGGATAGCAAAAAAATTGCAAGAATTGCATGTGTGCAATATTTGTAAAACCTAATGCTACTTTGGAAGAACAAACACAATTATTTACCTCCTTAATGGCAAAGCAACAAACTTTGGATGATTTTGGAAAATTAACTGTTCCTAGCAAAGAGGTTTTATTTTTTTTATAAAGAAATGTGAAAATGTATTTGTAGAGTACTCTAACACGATATTACATGAAAAGGGAATAAGTAAAAAATTATTTGATTTAATGTCATCACTTGATTCAAGTGAATTAAATTTATGTTCTGTTTCTACAAAAGATACTATAGTATCTTACTTTATTAAAATTAGAATTTTTTGGTTAATTAAATACCAAAATAGAAACATATTAGAAACTAAAAGTAACCAATTAAAAATATTTAAACATGAATAGTCATATTAATATATTGATGTTCGTTAGAATTTGCGACTTTGCATTTCATAAAAGCAAAATGGCATTATGCAAGTTTTCATAAAGTAGGGGACCTATATAACAAAATGATCATCATCAACAAAATACAGATATAATATGGAGTTCAGGAGCTCCCTTTCTCCCTTTTTCCTTCTTTTATGTTTATATCATATTTGTTTATAATATATATATATATTTTTAAAGTGAATAAATGCGTTAAATAAAACAGTTCTTAAAATATGTATGAGTCATATTATTTTATTTGCCATCATTAATTCAAATGGTACTTAAGAATTATTTTTTAAAACTACTTGAAAATGTAGTAAATTCATGCACATTCATATTCATGTTTGCTAACAAATTTTTAGACAGATTTCGATAGCATTAAAATATTTTAAAGACAATACTGCTGTAATTGTATAATTCACCTATTATTTTTATTAATATTAATATCTTAATCATTAGAATTTATAAAATGATTGTGACGATAAAAATTAACATCATTTTCAATAGTACAGCAAATCAATTTTCCCCTGGATATCGGTTGCCCGTAACAACTTTATTTCTTTCCAGCAACCACTAGAGGGCGACCAAAACGAGTTTAACGGTAGTCAATGGGAGTTTCGTATCCGTTCTATTAAATCCGTGTATATATGGAGAAAAACTGGCAAGAATTTAGCAATCATCATAGAACAAATCTAATGTTCTGGATAAATAGGAAATATTCATCATGTATATTTCTGATTCATGTTCATCATGTATATATATTTCTGATCATGAAAACTTATCCAAAATTTGCATTTGAACAAAATTTCAAATATACAATATTTGCTTTTATTATAAACAAAAAGTAGAATGATAACTATTACTACAAATTCTATATAATACAAAGTAGATCTAACTAGCACCAAAACAGTATTAGTGAAATATTTTTGGTCAAACACTTGATCATCTTCAATATATATAATAAAAAGACTAACTTAAAAGTTATAAATATATATAGATTAGAACAGAATCTTACAATTTACAAACTCCAAAAAGAGTTCTTTCAAATTCATTTATGAAAGATTTAAAGTATAAGCAAATAAAAGTGGCATTATTAAGATTATCAAATAAACTTAAAAACATTTTTAAATAAATGGGGATTATACAGGCAATCCCTGACTTACATAGATCTCTATTTACATTAAATTATTTTTGGGTAACAAGCTGGATCTGAACCTGAATTCCTCCAGAAAAATCTGGTAGTGTAGAACTCTGAACTGAATCTGGATCCTCTGTGATGATAAGCAACTGCTTTACCACCTGATTTATATGCTTATTCTTTAATATAACTATTTTTAGTGTTACAGTATTGTGACACACTAGTGCTGTATAATGCTCTGACATACATATGTTTGACTTATGTAGGGCTTTCCTGAACAAGCCACTTATGTAAATTGGTGAACCTGAAACAAAAGCTATAGTTAAAGAACTAATTATATACAAGCATATCACATTTCAGATGACCAGTGTAAAATGAATTTCACTTTACAAATGAATCACAGCCTTATTTCATTTATTAATGTATATAAAAGTCTAAAACAAATTTACACTATTACTATTCATTAAGTAAACAATGGTGCTAGGCCTAAAAAACTTGATCAGATGACTGTGCTTTGGAGGATCCAGATTCAATTCCAAATCTCACATCTTCAGTTTTTGGAATGATTCTAGGCTTGGCCCATCTATGCATTAATTTATGTTTAATGTATCTATTCTAAGTATTTTGAAGATAATTTTAATTTTGAGATATAAAATTGAAAACAGAATATAATTGAGAAGCATCATATTAATGAAGCACCATAAAGCAAGATATGTCTGTATATTATAAATTAGTGTACAAGTGCTCTCATACTTACAATCATTTTACTTACGAGTAATCCAATCTTACAAATGCCTCTAAAATATTCCAAATTTTACTATTTTTATAGTATATTAGAGATGGCCAAACCTCATGTCACTTCAAGCCACATAGAAAATCTCAAATAGTTGAGAGCCACAATCAATTTCTTTCCAGGTCAAAGAGAGCCACATCAGTTTTTTTCAGGTAAATTTAACAATTTCACATATATTTATTTTGTATAGATGCATATTACTTTTTACAATAAATGAACAAATTACAAATATATTATTTTTTTAGATTAAATAGGTATTTGCTCCATATTAACTATTAATTTTTATGATATGGAGGTGCAATTTCTTACCACCTTGGAGATTCAGATTCAATTTCAGACAATTTTATACTTAGAATGCTGGATTCAATTCTGAATAATTTTATTATCTTTTGGATCTGGGATCAAATCCAGACAATTTTACCACTGAATGATCCAATTTTCCATTATCTACTATTACTATAATTTTTCATTATCTATCATTAGCCATTTTCAATCTTCAATGGAGTTATCAAAACATAACCCACCCAAATGTTGAAGTTGCATTGCTTCCTCCAAATATTATGTCACTCATACAATTGATGGACCAAGGATTATAGAAATATTCAAGCAATACTATACACATCAACATGTTTAACAGAATACTGGAAGCTATTGAAAATGATCCAAGTTTGATAGTCTCAGACTGCTGGAAATAGTTCAACATTGACAACTGCATCACTATCATTGAAGACTCACTTGATGAAGTAAAGCAATCAACTTTGAATGACTATTGGTCTAAACTGTGGAAGGAGTGAATGAATGAATTTGCCCAACAAACTCCCAGAGTTCAAAGAGATAGTGGATGTTCCAAAATGGCTGGGTAGTGAAAGTTTGGCAGACAAAAGATAATGATGTAGAGCAGGGGTGTCCAACCTTTTGGCTCCTTTGGGCCACATTTCAAGAAAATAAAATTGTCTCAGGTTGCACATAAAATATACTAATTCTAATGATAGTTGTTAAACAAAAAAAGTTAGCAAATAATGTATAATATATGATATTCACCATGACAAATAAGCAAAAGTGTCGTAGCATAATAACCTTTGACTTCTTTTTTGTTCAGAAATTTTTTAAAATCATTGAGCGGGTCAAAAAGTTTTAATCACTGAAATAAGAAATATTTTAGAAAATGGAAATTAGAAATGTAAAGTTAGATAATGGAAATAGGAAATGTAGATAGGTATTTAAATAAAAAAAAACTACATTAACTTCATTTATATATATATATTTTTAGTACAAAAATGACAAATTTCTTTTTCTTTATTAGTGAGATATTTGATGATGATATGATGAATTTCAAAAATAAAAAGTGCATAAAAATTTCAATGTTTTAAGGAAATTTATGATTTTATGTTGGGGCCGCATTCATTGCAGCAGTGGGCCGTGGATTGGACAGCCCTGATGTAGAGCAATTGCTGCAATTACACAATGAACAATTGGAGGAATTAATCAGATTTAATGAGGAAGAGAATAACAATGAAGAGGACAAAGATAAAAAGAATAAAATGATTCTTTCTAACCTAAACAAAGCAGTGCCAATGGAAATAATCTTGCAGAATTTTTTCTTCAAATCGATCCCAACATGGAACAGAATTTAAATTAAAATGAGATTTGGAAGATTTGTTAACTCCATATAAATAGTTAAAAAAAGTTTCAGAAAATAAAGAAAATAATAAAGCAGATATATCTTCTGAGTTACTTAAAGCAATCATCTGATAGCAGCCCTCATCCATCCATTAATGCCAGTGCCTGGACAACTGTTTCAACCAAATTTTTTAAATTTTAATGTATGTAAATTGTTTTATACAGATTATTCCTTATTTAAGTGTTTTTTTTTTTTTGTATTTAAAGAGTATTATGTGTAATAAAAAATATTGCAAATGTTTGACCTTTTTTAACCTTAACTCTACATTTCTCATAAAAAGTTAATTTCATCAATTGTGGATTCACACAATGTAACTGCAATGTTTTGTATGAACATAACCCCACAGTTGGCAGGGGTTACTGTATAAAAAATATGTTATATGAACATCATAAAAAAATTTATATTGGTAGCATTTTATTGTAAATAATAATATATTGATATTGAATATAATTTTAGTAGGTAAGGTTACTTAGTCATCCAATCATTTATAAATCTAAAATGTAGATGACACATTCAACAAGAAGTAGCCTAAATATTTGAATTCCAAATTTGAATCATAGAATTTAAAATGTGTTCTATTCTTTTAATTACTAATTGTCTTAGTATAAATTATTTTTATGTATATTCTGTTTGAATAGGTGATAAAGGTCAGATAGACTGAAAATGTTTGTTCTATATAATCCTCCTAATTTGTGTAGTAATTTAATGTTTTTAAAAATAATTCCCATTGTAAGTACTGAGAACTATGCTAAGCTTATTGTATGAAGATAGTGAGTTTATCATATAATCTTTATGCAACTGGCATAAAGATTATACATAAAATTACTACATGGATTATGTAGTTGCATAGAGTGAAATATGACCAAACAGATGACATGAAATCTTGTGAGAAATTTTTTATTTTTAACTGACTTATGTCTGACCATTCTTTATAAAACCATTTTCCTTCCAAAATTTCATTGTTTATACACAAATATATATAGTAAATATAAAAATTTAATTTCATAAATGATATTTATGCAAAAAGTAAACAGTTGTAAACTGCATAAAAAGATAAATGTTTTATTCTGCTCTACAGATATCAAGTAAAAAAAAAAAAAAGAATAATTCACTTATGTATCTAAAAGCATGTAATTTGAGACTATTAACAGGAACCTATGATAATCTAAAAATAAATATTTTATATTAACAACATTCATAAGATAAAATGATTTTACCTCAGCTCCAAGAGCAGGTGAAAAAGCTCTCATGTCCCATAATTTTATAGTCTGATCTTTACTGTTGGTAATAAGATAGCGACCATCTCCCTAAAAACATTAAGTTATATAACTGAGATTTACTTTTATCATCATCAAATCTAATTAAATAATTTAAAGTTTAACATTTATAGTTATTTTTATATTATAATTAAAAAATTGTAAAACCTTTGAATCAACATATGTAATTCCATCCAAATGACCAGCAAGTATACCAACAGGCTTTGGATGTGATTCATTTAATGTTCTCCTATCCCAAACCTGAATAATAAATAAATAAATACATACACATATACATAAATACATACATATCTATAAAATGAAAGTTTATTATTATGAAAATAATTTAAGTCTATTGAACAATCAAAATTACTTTGCATAAACCATCATCTCCTCCACTAAATAGAATTTGTGATGTGCTATCTGCAAATGCAACACTATTTACATCATCTTCATGGGACCGGATCTAAAAAATTTTATTTTAATTACAAAATTAAAAATATCAAATTTATTTTTAATTGCTATTTGCATATTATTTATTGTTCTTATTTATAATTTTATCAATATCAGAAAAATTATTAATTTTTATCATTCAATATAACAAATCTTTCATTTGTTAAAAACCTTTTGATTGCTAAAGGGCTCTTGAGGAATATTACTTGTAGTTTGTGTTTGGTGCAGTCTAATTGAACATTTATTATAAATATTACTTGTAGTTTATGTTAAAATTATTTTATTTTTAAAATATTGGCAAAAAGGAATTTTTAATAAATGAATCAATTAGAAAATAATATATCAGTGAACTAAAATAAGTTAAGCTAATAATCTGTCATTGAATTTGTAGTGAATTGTTGATTCTGAAATTTTTAAACTGCAATATGTAATTAAATTGCAAAGACTTGATTTTTAAGTGAATCAATGCTTTCTAGAAGAATTTTTCAAGTCAAATAACAATATTAAATTTTTAACTTTTTGAAGTGATAGAATATGAAAAGATAAATTAAAAGGATTATAATGAAGAAAATAGAATAAAACAATATCAAGCATTGATCTTCATATATCTATGGACTATACATTTTTCTCAAATTATAGAAGATAAAAAACTACAGAACAAACATCGTATTAGTTTTAAAATCTATATTAATATGTTATTAAAATTTTTTAGTATATCCATTTGTAGTATAGCATGTACCAGAATTTTTTAAAATGGAAGATATAGATATCTTTCACTATACAAAGATAATTGGAACCTTAAAAACTGTTTAAATGAAAATTCATAAATTGATAACTCATTTCCTATATTTTCCAATGTAAAAATCCTTAGTTCTTAGATTATCATTTTATCATTCATAGTCTTTACTATTTTACCTATTGATGTTAAAACATTCTAAAAACATTTAAATATGACAATGCATACTATAATATTATAGTTTATAATAGTTATTATCTATTTAACCTATCCTTGTCTTTTGATTTTGAATTTCTAAGCACCTAAGTGCTAAATAATTTTCAAATTTAAGTGTAATATGGTAATAAACATACCAATCATTGTGGGTTTATTAAATACTTAAAAATAATATAAGATAATAAAATTTTCAGCAAATATTATCATAAATTTATGTAATTCGCAAAAATTTTCATTCTGGTAAATTATTTGCAAATATAAATCTAATTTTATGGAAGTTAGAACTACAAAAAATTGAAAAAATATCAATACTATCTGTTAAAAATATACTGATTATGGATTTTATTATGACAACTATTGTACTAAAATGAATAGACACAAAATAATTCTCTTATTTAAATAATTACATTGGTCAGATTTATAATTTTATAATAATCAGACAGAATGTTGTTATAGTTCAAATTAGCATATAAATAGAATATGCTAGATTAAAGATTGTAAACATTTTTATATATTTGCAAAAATTTTTTAAAAATACAGTTAAGTAGATTATGAATACTTGTATTATTTGATTTATATCAAAAGTTAGATTCAATCCTGAATCCTCTAGTGCAGTGATTTCCAAACTTTCTGTGTCTGCATCTCCGTTTTTCATAAAAATTTGGTACGCTCTCCTCATTCTAATAACAGTCTAATTTTATAAATACTTTCTACTTACACTTTAATACTAAAAAACAATATAACATATTCTGTATAAATAAAGTTCTTATCTATAAAAATTTATATATTTATTATAGTGTGATAATTTTTAATACAATTAAACAAATCTTTCAAAAAAACGAGTGTTTACACTTATAATTAAAATTATATAATAAATAAAAATTTCTAACAATGCATTACAAAAGAATTCTTGAATTATACCAAAATATTTCTGCATATCAGATAGATAAATAAAAAATGTAAATTTGTGATTTATATTAAGTAAATCCAATACAAAAAACAAAAATTATTACATAAAAAGTTGAATATCTTTTATAATATACATATAGAAAAAAATAAATGTTTTATAATTTTAAGTTATTAAATTGTAAAATGTTTGTTGGAAGAGGTCGGTTCTCAGTTCTTATGTAAACAAAAAATGGTTGTAACAGTGGAGAAAGTGCGGGGAAGAGAGGGAAAAAAAAATAAATGAAGTGTGGCGTCCTAGCTGACTTGGGTGTTGTGTCTTCTTTGTCCTTCTTTTAAAATTGTGAAATAATTTTACATCTCTTTGTCTCCTTACATACATATATCAGTTTCAAAAAATTTAAATAATATTTTGATGATTTTAGTGATAAGACAATGTTAAGCAATAATTTTAATGAATAATATGTAGTACAAATAAATTTCAGAATCACCAAGGCAGTGGTTTCCAAACTTTGTGTGTCTGTGTCCCCTTTTTTTATAAAAAGTTGGTATGTCCCCCTCATTCCATAACAGTCTAATTTTATAAATATTTTCTACTTACAGCTTAATATTACAAAACAATATACCATATTCTATATAAATAAAGTTCTTATACATATATATTTATTATAGTGTGATAATTTTTAATACAAACAAATCTTTCAAAAAACGAAAAATAGAACATATGTTTAATGCAACATAATATTTAATGCAATAGGAAGGCCAAAAAACGAAAAATAGAACATATGTTTAATCCAACATAATATTTAATGCAATAGGAAGGCTTGTTTTCAGCACAAATTCTCTCAGACTAGGTGTCATGGAAGATATCGCTACTCACAATTCTTTTTCAATCGAATAAACCAGATCGTTATTTTGTATTTAAAACAGCTACAGCAGAAAGTTTCTGGGTACTTGAATATTTGTATTGTATTTATAACCCTTTTGCTGATTATTTTTTCCTATATTTTTTTTTCAATCACTAAACAATATCGTTATTTTGTCTTTAAAGCAGCTACAGCAGAACGTTTCTGGGTACATGAATATTTTTACTGTATTTATAATCCTTTTGCTGATTAATTTTTCCTTGCTATCAATTTTAATTTATTTTTTATTTGTTTTTCTCAAAAATGATGTTTTTGTTCTTCCATGCCCCCCTATTGGGGTGCACCCCATAGTTTGGAAAACACTGCTCTAGTGGAAAAACAAAATTAATTTTATTTCAATATAAAGACAATGATATACCACAGTAAATTTTCTATGAAAATATATCTGATATAATCAGTGAAGCGAATAAGAAAGAAAATCATAAAAACAACCAATTATTCATATCATTAAATTAATAAGACATCTGAATTATGGAATTTTTTATCAAAATAATTTGAGGAGTCAGAATTCAAGTAATAAGTATTAAGATATGAATTAGAAATTATAAATTACACAGGCCTATAAAATTGAGTATTACAAAAACTTTTTTAAAACTATGCTGGTTTGAAATTTGGAGTTCAAAATGAAAAAATGAACTCAATTGCATTTAGAATTCAAAAAACTAACTTATTTTAATTTTTAAAGATTTAGTATGAATTAAATTATATGAAATATTATTCAATGAATATTTACAAGTTTCACTGAAAATAATAATATATTTTAACATATATTGCTTCTTTTTATATATTTATGCCTATATTTTTGTTTAGCAAATTCAGTAATTATGTCTATAATCTAGTGAAGATGTTAATTTTTTTCAATAGTCAGAAAAAAAAAAGAATTGAATTTTTCATCAATAAGATTTGCTTTTAAATAGTTTTTACATTGAAATTGTTACATTTGTTGTCACCTGATGCAAGCAGTTTAGACGAAATTATTGAAACTTTGCGAATAAAGCATCAGATCTAAACTGTAAGAAATTCTGAATTTTCTCTCCAAAGAGTGAGATTATGGAGGATAATGCTTTTATACCAATTGCAAGTGTACGTTTTTCAGACAGAACTACTTTAGCTAGATTTTTCACATGAACTGTGTAAGATAAAAATTCCCTCGAATAATACTTGAGGGAATTTAATTTTTCATCAATAAGATTTGCTTTTAAATAGTTTTTACATTGAAATTGTTACATTTGCTACAAATTGTTAAGTCAAAACTATCCATTTGGCTGAACAATTTGTAGCTGCTGTGCAAATGAACATATAGAACATAATATTGCTTAGATAGATTTGATTAAAAAAAAAAAATTCATTAATTTATAAGTAACTTACTTTTAAAGTTCTTTGATTATGTTCTCTATCATATACATAAAGACATTCATCGTTTGCACTGAATAATAATAAATATAAAAATATTAAATTTTTAGAAATTTAATAAAAATATTTTTAAGTGATTTTTTTTTTTTTTAGAAACCAAAGCATTTAATAATTAATTATGCTAAGACATCCGTATTTATATAAGATTGATATATATACAATATACATATAATGAACAACTTTTTAACTGTTTTAAAACACTACTAAGCAGACCAATATAGTTTTATAAATCACTTTAATAAGAGTAACGTTTTTGGCTTTTATGCCATCCTCAACTCTTACAGTACATTTAAGTTATGGAATGAATAATGTAAGAAGTATTGAGTTGAGGATGGCATAAAAGCCAAAAACGTTACTCTTATTAAAATGATTTATAAAACTATATTGGTCTGCTTAGTAATGTGCTTTAAAACAGTTAAAAAGTTGGTCAAACACCAAAGAAAGCAGTAAAATTTTAAAATTTTGTACATATAATGAAAATTTGAAACACAATAATGCTTTGATAATCTTTCATCATATCTTACATCTTAAACAAACAGAATACAGAAGAATATAAATTCAATGACCATAAAAATTCATTTAGTGCTTTAATTGTTATTAAATATTTTGATTTCTAAAGAAACATGTTTATAAGTAAGAAACATGAAATTAGAAAAACAAAATTCACAAGTTTACAATTAAATATTTAGATTAAAAAAATATTTTTGGCATTAAAGTTTCTGTACTTACCCTCCTAAGATTTCTCTACTGTCATGCGAAAACCTAAGTGAGAATATACAAAATCGTCGATCTTCTGGACATAATGGTAATGCTTCATGCATTTCATGATCACCATAAATATTGCATATATGTACTGAAATTATTGCAATAATATTTATATATTTTTAAATAAATTATTTATTAATAATTTGTTATTTTTTAATTATAATCATCCCTTGTCATATGAGAAACTGCAATAAAACAAATTATTTTATTGCTTCATAAGCAATAAAATAATTTGCTTATATAAATATCCAGATATCCATTTTTTTTAAATTAGTGTCTATTTGAGTATACCTGACTTTTTGTTATATGATAGAATTTTACTTATGATTTCAGGACAGTTAACAGTAAACTGAAATTTCTGTCATTGAAATTATCAATAATAAATTATTTTTGCACACTAATATTGTATTTGAAGTGTTATGCTTATATTTTAATTTGCCTAACGATTGGGCAATGTAAGAATATAGGCATAACTATTTTCAGACGATATTATCCTTTTAAGAGAATACTTGAAAGAGCATAAACACATATATTGTATCATTTGATCACTTATGTTTCTATCCTTTTATATTATACCAGAATCTTCCATGATCAATCTCCCCTTCATACAATATACTGATTCATAATCATAATTCACATTTTACTAAGGGATTTATATGATCCAAATAATCCTAATCTAGCCAAACTTCCCCTAGCGGTTTTATTTTGATATTAACTACCAAATTAATAATTATTTTTAATTTACGCTATGGTGTTACCATCTGTCGGATTAATAATTATTAATTTAAGTTTAGGCTAAGGTGGCACCATCTATTATTTAATAATTGAACGTAGCGTACGTACGTAATGTAAATTAAAAATAATTATTAATTTGGCAGTTAATTCAAAAATAAAACCGCTAGGGGAAGTTTGGCTAGATTAGGATTATACTGATTCATATATTCAAATTTATATATCCTCAGATAATTATCCATTTATTTTCTCTACTCTTTCCTCGGCCTCTCTCTCCCATATATTCCATCTGTAATAGTGAAGAATACAACTATTTCACCTATTTGCTCTTTATTCATTCATTTCACATAACTAAACCATCTCAAAGTTAACTTATACACTGAATGATCTCCAGCACAATTAATTTTTTCTCTGTTTTTAACATTCACACATATGGCTAAATTAACTAAATTTAAACAATGGATGATGATGATGTAAATTCTGATGACAAAAATTGTTTATCATAATAATTGTTTATCAATCTTAATTTTTATTTCATTTTGTCAATTTTCAGCTTCAAATTCCCTTCTAAAAGATTAATTTGAAAATTTAAATGAAAATAATTTTTATTTCTTTTGGATTTTCTATTTTTTATTAAAATATTTATACAAATTTTTATCATGATAAAAAGAATATATTATTATTATTTTTTAAACAAGCATGTAGACTTTTCACAAAAAACAAAAATGTATTTTGATTTTTTGTGCCAAACTGGCTCTGGCTATGATATAAAAGTTCAGAAACATATGTTATTACATATAGAATTAAAAATTTATTTTTAAATATACATAGGATAGTTCCAAAAATAAGTTTCACATATATATATTTTTAGAGTCTTTAGAGTTAAGGAGTAAAACATACTATGTGCTGGTATAGCCATCTTCCCTTTAGCAATATGTGATATTTAGCTTTGAATGTGCATACTGCACATGTGCAACAGTAATCAGAATTGATCAAGTACTGTGCAGACTGTTCTCTCTTTCATTACTTTATGAAATATGGTGAACAAACATGTGCAGTGGTGGATGAAGGATGAAATATGGGCAGTTTTCTGCTGCAGATGGTACAAATGGATGAAGGATAAAGTATGGGCACATGGTACATGTGGCATCATAATCTATAAACAACTAGTAGAGATATATGGCTCAAATGTAATGTCAGAACAAATGGTGTGGCAATGGTGCCAGCAATTCCATGATGGGTGTCAAAGTGTGAAAAACAGCAAGCGATATGGAGGCTATTGACATCCCACTAGAGAGGAAAATGTCATATGAGTGGATGGCATGATTTGCATCAACAGACAGATAATTGTGGATGACATCAGTGCAGAATTGGATGTCAACCATGCTTGAACACATCACATGATCTAAGACATGCTGATAAAGTGTCATCATGACAGGTGCCTCAACAATTACTTATCACAAGACTGCAAAAATGGAGTACAGTCCAAAATTTAGGTGAAATATGCAAAAATCGAAATGTAAAAATCCTCCAGCCATTTGTTTCCTGGGAAATTGTGACAAAACTTACTTTACACCATGATATGTGATATTGGGTGTATTGTTACAAAAAACCACCTACAGTCCAATTAGAGCAATGTAGAGAATATTATAGCTGTTTATGTATGAGATGAGACGATTTTTATATATGTTAAGATTTTTTGATAAAAAATTTATACAAAATACTGCTAAAAATTATAGAAAAGAAGTAAGAACAAGCTAATAAGATTTTTTGATAAAAAATTAAAAAATTTATACAAAATACTGCTAAAAATTATAGAAAAGAAGTAAGAACAAGCTAATAAATATGAAACATTAATAAAAATAAATTCTACGAAATACTGTTATGTAATTTTTTTAATAATTATATGACATAACTTCATTGAACAAAAGTTATGTAATACTTTGTTTTTTATATGTTTGTTTTTAGAAAGAGATAAAAAATATAATAAATTTTAAAAATTTGAAAGATTTTGTTGAAAATTAGGTGAGATATGATAATTTCAATTTTTTGTATACTAAATTAGGCTTAATTTCTATTAATTTCTGGCATGATGCCAAAACCAGAAATAAAAGCTAAGTTCATCACATTAACAAATATAAAAAAAATTATTTTGTATCAATATTTTTGAAATAATTATATACTGATATTCATTAAAGTTAAATGATAATAAACTAGACATTGAAATTAATGTGAATTATAATGAATACATATCTTAAATGTTGAAGAAATGAATAAGTATTCTGCTTCATATTGTATTAAAAATTATTACTACTATATTAAATAATAAATATAAAAATAATTAATTTACAATACTTACTACTTTCAGACCAACTACAATATATGAAATTTCTTCCATCTGGACTAAAATAAATTATTTTTCAATTAGTAAAATTAATATTTATTATATAATAAATTTATATAAGAAATATAAAAATTTCCAAAAGGTTAAAATAGTTTTTGAATTAAAACAATTAGAGCAGGCTTTTACATATACAGTATTTATTTTTGTTACTTACCTGTTTCTTTTGCTTTACATTCTATTTGTTGGATGCTGTATAAGCTGTTTTCATACACAACCGTATAAGGATTTTACAAATGCATGGTAACTATTTTTATATATAAGATATTATTTTTTTACTTAAATTTCTTCCTTTCCTTGTGAATATTGCGAGTGATAGTGGTATTTTATTCTTGTAGGCCTTTTATATTTTTCATGTTAAATGAGAATCGAGAGTTGTATTATGATAATGTCCTATTCATTCCTTAAAACTTATAGTCATACCTCATCTTACGTCGTTAATTCGTTCCAAGACTAGCGATGCAAGTCGAATAAACTCTTTAAAAAAAACGATCTAAACCCCCCTAAAAAACCTGTAGCGTCGGTAATAATATTTTTAAGCTTCTAAATAAATCCATAAATTATTTTGCATATTTTAATCGTTATTTTATTCATTTTTGTGTGGTCAACATACTCTTGACACAGCGTAGAAAGTTGAACAAGAGTGAATTTCAGCGTAAAGACTCAGGATCTAGCAATATACAAGAAGTGACATCATCATCAATTTAAAAACACCTGTGAGACCCAGTCTTTAGTAGACTTATTTTTCCTATTAACAAAAAAAACCGACGTAAGTTGAGGTATGACTGTATAGCAATTTTGATCAAACAGAAAACACAATCTACATCCTCATCAGATTTAGTTGAATGCAATTTTTCGAAATTATTAACAAAAAATTGTCCATTAATGATATTAAAAGTTTGACAGATATATTTTACATCCAGAAATATGATTGATAAACTAACTGATAGATGAAATACATTGCAGAAGTAATCTACTTTGAAGGAGACTAATTTGGAACTATGTATCATTTGGATTGTTATTATATTATTAATTTGATTATTTTATACGAAGTTTTAGACATGTTTATAGAATTGATTAATTACTGATGTGATTTAGGAAGTGTGTGAGATGATACATTAAGAAGATCAAAATCTAAAAATTAAACCAGCATACATTTATTTCAATATGTTTAATAGAAATGAGCATGTGAAGAAACTTTACTCACTATGTTCATATCTCTGTTAACATGAATATACATTCTGAAAATTATACCTTGTAAAATCTGTTTGAGTAATGGCAAAATATCTATCATCATAAATCTATGCTGAGATCACTCTTTCAATAAGCAAGCCTATTTCTGGCAAGTCTGAAAGGCAGCATTTCCAAATATGAAAGTATAATATTTTCATAATGAATCAACTTTGTTAAAGATCAAAAATATATATACTGGATAAAGTGCTAATCTTATAAATTTATAAAAATCTACTATATTTGTTAAATATAGTATATGTAGTATACAGTTTGATTACAGCTTTGAGCCAAACACTGCATTGACTCTGTGCCATTGGGAGTTTTCAACAACATAATGAAACTTTCTAAGAAGAAAATGACAAATGACCGCTTACTATGTTAACGATAATCACAAACCAATTCCCATGTATACTAGGATTTATGCATTAGTCCCATAAACAGTGACTATCCTCATTTTGAGGATCAATTAAAAGTGCAGTCATATTTAAACTTGCACTTGTTGTTGATTAAGTGGTCCCAATGAGAACTTGTATTTAAGAGTTTCTTTTAAAGGTTCTTAACATTATAAATCAATTTTCTAGAAAGATCAAATGTTTATCCAAGATCTTGGAGATTTGAATTTGTAAAAATTATTCTATAGTAACAGGATATAACAATCAAGTCTTTTTTGACAAATCTGTACATATGTACAATATTAAAGACATCAGGAGTCTGTTTTGTTTTCAATTGAATGAGACGATGCTCCCAGAGCAGTAACTTCAACAGTTGAAAATGGCACTATGGTGTTTTGAATTTTCTCTAGTTTCTTTTGTTCACTCTCCATCACTAGTCGATTTAATTCTGCTGCATCATATCCCAGCAGACTTTTCAAATCACAAACAAATTTATATACAAATCTCTTTCCATGTACCTAAAGAAAAAATTTGTATTTGTTTTTTAACAATAATTTAAAATTTAATTTGGCTAAATTTAATTTAATAAAAAGTTTATTAAATTTTATATTATTTTTACAAAGATAAATTAAAGCATTTAATTAAATACAGAATTATAAATAGATAATAATTCAAATAAAATGAATAATGTGCACTAACATTGAAAATTTGATAGCCCATAACATTAAATTTTTTAAAATTTTAAAAATAGATCTGTCCAATTTGATGTACATTGAATTTTACAAATTACAGAACAAAAAAAAAAAAAATCATTTTCTCAGACATGCAACATGCAGTTTATATGCAGTATAAAATTTCCATTATTTATGTAATACATATTATTTTTTTTTATTAACTTTTAGTATAAATAAACTCACTACAAAAAATACCATACACTGATGAATCATGGGGATCAGAACACTGATCTGCACTTATGCCATCAGTGTTACTGAATGCATCTCCATTTCATATAATTAACTTTTAGTATAAATAAACTCACTACAAAAAATACCACACACTGATGAATCATGGGAATCAGAACACTGATCTGCACTTATGCCATCAGTGTTACTGAATGCATCTCCATTTCATATATTGTGGCAAAACTATGTATTTCGGCTTTATTTTTCTACTTTTTAACTTATTACTTAACTAATGCTTCTATAGAGATACAAAATAATAGGCACTAACACCTATATACTTTAATAAAACCAAGACGGGAAATTAATCTGTGAAACAAATTTCAATCCTTTTGAGTTTTGAAAATTTTTTAAGGAAGAAAATTTTGCAAATAAATACAGTAATTATATAAAGATACAAAATAATAGGCACTAACACCTATATACTTTAATAAAAACCAAGATGGGAAATTAATCTGTGAAACAAATTTCAATCTTTTTGAGTTTTGAAAATTTTTTAAGGAAGAAAATTTTGCAAATAAATACAGTAATTATATATAATTTATAAATTCTGATATTTTAAAAAGGAATATGGTAAAGATTATACAGTAAGACCCCATTTAACGCAGGGGGTACATTCCAAGGAAACAAAGCGCTAAATGAAACAGCATTAAACGAGGTCATTTTAATACATAAATAATGAGGATAGGTGAAACAGGACAGTGAAAAAAAATAATGTATAGAGCATTTTTTTATTTTATTTTGTAACATGTATTATTACTATTGTATTATAATTTAATTATTGCTAATATCGATTTGTTCATAAATCATTCATAAAAAATTATTAAAATTAGAAAATAAAAATTTTTAAGAACAAAAAGCAGTACCGGTAATCAGATTGCAGTAAACTATAAACAACAAAAAATATGGATGAAAGAAAAAAACCTTCTAACTTCAAGGAACTATGGTTTAAAGTGGCAGCATTCAGGTTAAAACTAAAATGGGATAAATGTTATTTTTATTACTGTAAAATAACATTGATGACCAATCATAAATATGAACTCTGGTTATTTTTATTACTGTAAAATAACATTGATGACAGATCATAAATATGAACTCACCGCTAGTGTAAAATAACATTGATGACCGATCATAAATATGAACTCTGACCGCAGACTTTCGTAAAATAAGTTGATGAAGATCATAAATATGAACTGTGACCGCAGCAGACTTTCGTATATACTGCAGACCAAT
The DNA here is from genome assembly GCA_000484575.1 of Olivierus martensii. NCBI lineage: Eukaryota > Metazoa > Arthropoda > Arachnida > Scorpiones > Buthidae > Olivierus > Olivierus martensii. Next base: position 25,896 of record AYEL01062559.1, read on the forward strand.
CATAAATATGAACTCTGACCGCAGCAGACTTTCATATGTACTGCACTCACCGAGACAGCTTTGGAAAATCAATGTAACAAATTCCTGCAATTTTGGATTTATGTAAGAATAATGGTTTGAAAAATATAGAATTCGAAAAAACAGCATTACATCAAAACAGCGTTAAGCAGGGTCTTACTGTATATGAGTACCATATTATATTTATGTTGTCAGCATTATTGCATTAATTGATCTATATATTGTCTCATATTAGCCAAAAAAAAGCCTTGGTCTAAGAAAATAGCAATTGATTCATGTAATATTTATGAAATTCCTTATATCATTATTTACTATTTTAACAAGTTCATCATTATTAATATATGTTAAGCTTTTATGAAGGAGTTGGAGAATTTATGAAATTTAAAAATTGAGGAGTCCAACTTCATAGCCCTATCCTGATCATATGTGCTTATTAGGTTAGTTTTAGATAACAAGCCCTTTCCAAAAATCTGAAAGTGTAGGATTCAATTGAACTTGGATTCTCCAAGATAGTAAATGACTGTTTTACCATGTCATTAGCTGATTTATGTGTTTATTTTCTTAAAATAACTATTTTTGTGTGTTTATTAATGTGTCATAAAGGCATAACTATTGTTATGTCTTTATGATACATTAATAATGTATAGGATATCTCCAATATACCTATGTTTTGACTTGCATAGGATTTCACAAAACAATCCATTTATGTTGCCAATGAAACTTGAAATGATTAATTAATCAAGAGACATAGTAATAACTAGCCAAATAAAGTAAACACTGACTCTCTCTCTTATGCAACAAACATTTCAGCCAAAATTTAACTTGCTATAATTTTTCCTTTTACTTTAATTATTAATTGCGATATTTATATTTAAAAAGAATATTGTATTGTGGTTAATGTTTTCTTGCAAACAATTCTTTATGAAATTGTTAAATAATTGCAGGTATTGATTTTTGGAGACAAAAACTGGAAATACTGAATATATTGCTTTCTAATCAAAGATTAGTAAACAGCTTTGCCATTATATCTCTGTGTAATTTTACACTATATTTCAATAAGCAGTTACTAAGCAGCAAGAAAGATCATGAAGCAAACTATCTTCATGTATCATAATTTTCTCAATCTAAGGAAAAATTCACACAATTCTTGTTTTTCCAGTTCACTGACTTAACTTGCTATAACTTGCTTAAAATTTTATTGTTTTTTTTTTTTCATTTTCAATATATTTTTAGAATGCTTATTAAAAAAAAATAAATAAAATAAATTGAAGAGCCTCGGTTATTTAAGATCTTATAAAGTTTTATTGATAGTCATTTCATAATTTAGAAAATTTTCAAGTGTTATAAATAGTATCTATTAGATTTTTTTTTTACTTGCAATTTTTGAATTTTAGAATATATATTAATTTATTAAATATTCAAAATCTGTAATATTTAAGATATTCAAAATTTAAAATTTTTAATTCTATATGATTATTCTTTTGAAGATGGAGATAAATAAATAAAATTAAGAAATTTTATTTGCTTTTAATGATAACCTATAAAAAAATATATTTATAATAATTTAATTTCAACTTAAATTAACATACCTTTGCAATCATATCTCCATCATAATAATACCTCAATGCTCTACTTAATTTTTCATAATTCATGGTGGGCTTATTTTTTCGCTGACCCCAAAGATGAGCTACCATTTCTGGATTGTTTAGTTTGAATTCTCCATCATCTCCAACCCATTGAATATATTCCCGCTGATCTTTATCTGTCAGTAATTCTAAAAGAAACTGCCAAAGTTGTATTTGGCCATTGTTTCCTTAAGAAAATAAAATAGATACATTAATAATAATAATAATAAAGCATTTTATAATAAATTTCTGAACACAAATAAAAATCAGTTATAAAACAAAGCATATCCAAAGGTTAACTATTTTTATTATAACACTAACAACATTTTTGGTATCAATAAAATTAGTTAGCTGTGAATGTGCTTTGTTTTTATAATTGATCAAAATACATAGGATTAATTTTTATGATATAAAAATCATTTTTAATTAGAATATAGCTTTAAGTAAAATTGCTTAAAAGTCAAATATATTCAAAAACAAGCACTAGCTCAGCAGTATCCAAACAAAGGAACTTTTTAATGATAGAAAAGTTTTTGGTTAACAATTAAGTTTTTGGTTATATAAAACAGATACAGGAAAATATAAGATATCTTTACTTAGATATTGCTGAGTTAATGCCTGTTTTTTGAATATATTTTTAATTATTTCCCGTGATAGTTTTTGTAGCTAGTAATGATAGATATTATTGGATAATACAATAAATTTTTGTCAAACAATTAATAATCTTAGAAAAATTATTAATGTAACAGCTTGTATGATTATTTAATTTTTAAATATAAATTTATATATTTCAAATTTAACATTTAACAACATGATTTTTTTATAAAATAAAAATAAAAAACCTGGAATATTGATTACTTTGATTTTGTAAACATAATGATATATATACTGCATTTGTTTAGTTCTTTAAACCACTGGTTTTTATCTAGTGTTCTGCAAAATTATGAAATATATGAAACCTATAAATTTTAATAAAATATATGTTAAGAACTGCATGTATATTTTTATGGTTAGTTTTAATATTATATAGCCTTATATAAAGGGTTATTAATTTATGTGTTATGAAATATTTTTTATAATTAAAATGTTCCATGATTCCAGAAAGATTAAAAACCACTGCTTTACAGAGTGATATATATTATCTTAAAAAAACTCTGATAAAGCTTATATCAAAAACAAAAACTATCAGCACTACGGCAGGAAAGACTTTTATAACTTTAATAACACAATAAAAACACCAACAGCTTATATCAAATATCATAAAAACTCAAAGACTATCATAGCAGAAACAACAAAATTTATGAAATATTTTTATTCACAATTTTTAACTAAACAAAAACATTTGGCTTACATAAGAGCCATCTTTCGGCCTATCTAGAACAACAAAGACAGAATGAAAGTCCTGAGGAAGGAAGATTATATTTGACAAGGAAAAATCATAAATAGCACTAGTCTGTAAGATATATGAATGCAATGCTAGGGTGGAATAGGATATAGCAAAAGTAGTGAAAATGGCTAAGAACTCCATGACAAAACCTAAAGCAATTGAGATTGAATGTAGAAGAATTGAAATGTGGTTAATGATAGCTATCTTGACTTATCACAATCACAGTCATAGTATCTGAAACATGTTGATATACAGTGAAACCCTATCATGACATTTCTTTAAATAGATAATAATAAAAGGACAGCACTGTATGCAGTAGAGAATGTCCTTTTATTATTATGTTTCTTTAAATAGTTATATAATGTAAAATAGATATAATATAAATAATATGTCATATAAATATAATGATGTTAAAATAAATAAAAAAGGTACAATATTATTATAAGCAATTCCAGCAAGAACTAAAATTATCTACTTTTCGAATGTATCATTTATTTAGCATTTGGAATCCATTAGTTTTTGTGTCCAAGTTTAATGTTATTTTAATCACCATAGATATCACATATCATGTTGCATGATGATAATGTCATTGTGATGTCATAAATTATCCGTGCTTTATGATGTCATCCATTATGTTATATTATTATGACATCACATTGAAATTGCATCATCGTTATGATAGATATTAATAATAGAAAGAATTGTGTTAAGAATCAGATAAGTCATATATCATCTCTACAATGCTAACTCTTAATGCTATCTATTGGCAATAATATAATCTAAATTTTTCATAAAAAATGAAATTCTCTCCTGTAATATTAAACAATCCTATAGGATTAAAGGATATAACATTGAGGTGACTTTTAATGGTAGAATATCACTACTAAATTTCATGAAAATCTACTAATTAGTACAAAAGTTATTAGTAGGGAACACAGACATTAGCCTGCTCTTATAAGCCTTCATTTCCTTAAGAAAGAAAGATGCTAAAAATAATAAGAAAGTTATATATTCAGTATCATTTATTAAGCTGCAACTATGAAAAAAATTCTTACAATTATTTTTATTGTTTCTAAAAAGATTGTATTACTCAATTGTCAATACAGTGGAGAACGGAGTATTTCGGACCCGGGCGGAGAAGGGACCTCCTCACCCAATGTTGACTATAAATTTGCCAACTCCGATAACTTACGATCGAGTGAGAAGTGATATTCACCAGTCGTCCGGACGTCGGGCCTCCACATTACTCAATTGTCAATGATTTTCTTTTACAAGTGTTGTTGTCTATAAAATGTCCATCAATTGAAAATTAGTGTCATTCTTAACTAATAAAAATGTCACTTTTTTTAGGTCTTTTGACATGTATTTGTGAAGACCACAGTTATTAAAAATTAATTATAGGCTTTAATAATTAATATATCCAGAATTGGTAGAATTTTATTCTGGAATGAGATCTTTATCCATTAAATCAGCAAAGAATTTGTTTATTTTTTGCAAATCAACCCAATTAAACTATAAACTACTATATTTTAATATATCAAAAAAGTTTTCACACATCAATAAACCATATACACTTCTCTCTTGAGTTAGTCAGTCTATTAACAGAATTAATGCAGAGTGGTAATTTGCAATGACACAAATTAAGTCAAAGAAGTGTGGTTTAGCAACAAAACTATCAAAATTGAAAATAACCAGCCAGTAAATGAAGAGTTTCAATTGATTGCATGAAGTTGTATTTATTCTATATTTATGATTTGGTATTTTTATTGATGAGAGTAATGGTATCATCCATTAAATTCTGGAAAATTTTAAAATCTGGCACTCTCAATCTCTAAGGGTGTTAGATCTCAGAGAATATGCTATATGAATAGTCATGAATTAAATATTTTTTTATGAAAATAAACTGGAATATGCATTTTTCAACTTTTTTTCTTTGTTTAATATGTAATTTTAATATTAAAAAAAAATTCCTCTATCTAAATTAATCTATCTACAATAATTAATTTATCACCTAATAAGTAGCCAGTGTTAAAATTTATATATACATTAATAATTTTAATAAATTACTAAATTTTTTTTATTAAATAATCAAAGGCAAAAAATAAATATATCTAAATGTTTATAATTTTGAAAAAAATCTTATAATATTCTTATAATATTGTTAAAATTTATTACTGAATATAATAATAAATTTTATGAATTAATGTTAATATTGATCATTAATATCACTTTATTAATGAGAAAATATATTGAATACTAATGACAATGTATTGATATTTCTCAACTAATTAAATTGTTCAATAGATACTCTCTATAGATCAATTTGATTAATAATAGAAATTACCTACATGAATTTCTCTTCATGATATATGAACTGTAAAATTCATTTAAGAATTTTTTTGTTGTAGATGCTCCCAACTTATTGAAAATGGACTATAGTTATTAAAGTTATCATAGGTAATGCATCTACAGATAGTCTTCAACTTACAATGGTGATGACTCATTTAAGAATTTTTTTGTTGTAGATGCTCCCAACTTATTATTGAAAATGGACTATTGTTATTAAAGTTATCATAGGTAATGCATCTACAGATAGTCTTCAACTTACAATGGTGATGCAATCATTAAATTCTGTGACTGATCAATGAATTCACATGGATTTGAATCCATTAGTAGTAGTTTGATATACAGAAAACAATCTTTCTTTGTTTGGTTCTTGCATTTTGCTGTTTGTTAAATTTGTTATCAATTTAAAATGTGCATATATACCATAATACAACAGTTATCAAGCATCTATCTTATAGATAGACTATATAAATATAAAATAATATTGTTTTTAATTTTACTGTAATAATTATTCAATAATTTATGTTTCCAATTTATGTAATGTTTTCAGGAATACTAGTCTTACAAAAATCAGGGAACACCTTTATATACAGACACTCTCCACCTTATGAATGAGTTATGTTCTGAACGACCATGCATTTATTCATAAAGTGTTACTAAGTTCGCTATTAACTATGCATATCTCCTAATGATGTTCCGTGAGATAAAAGCTATAAATACTATCAAATAGACAATAAAAAATACTAAAACAAATAAATAATACATTTTAAATTTTAAATACGGTATATTATAAATAGTTTGTGAAATGCAGACAACCACTGTTTTGAATTATAATGAAGATATTTCGTTGTTTTTTCAATAATGACGCTTTTGTGAATCTGAGGCCAGGTTTGTTCGTATTAGCAAAAGTTTATAAGGTGAGGAGCATCTGTATATTTTTATAAATATAATCAATTTAAATACTTATGATTAATTATAAAAAGAAAATAAATATATAAATTATTATTAAATATAGGTACCTTACTGCAGTATCTAAAATACTCCAGCCAACATCTCTGGCTTGAACTGTTTTAATTAATTTGAAATGACCACTTCTTGTATCATACAGACGAATGTTACAATCTAGTAAAATTTAATTAAAATGAAAAAATAATTATTATTATTAATTTAATACTTAAATTAAATTTTGTAAGCTAACCTTGGCATGCTGTCATAAAGAGTTCCCCATCTCTTGCATAAGTTCCACAAAAAGCTTTACTTGGATATTGTTCAACAGGAATCATCTTATTAGGCAGCAATCTATTGACAAAAATACTTTTGAAGCAGAGCAAATCTCCTCAAATGGATTTCTTTATTCAAGCACATGATACACTGTATGAATCCATATGAATCAGATGTCACTTACATGACAAATAACATGAAGAAGTTTGAATTTATTCCTGAAAGTGAATTTTAGTACTTTTGTTACTCCTACGAATAAATTCAGATAATTTTCTTTAAAAAACATAAATATTTTATCAAATTGGTTGATTCTAACAACCCGTTACATCAGAATGTCACAAAATATTAGGTACCTATGTAATTAATTTTGTAAAAACAAATTTACAACTTAATGTAAATGATGAAATTTACCATTATTTTATTTTTTCTTTTCGAGTAGAATTTTACAAATGTGGGCCTTGAAACTGTAATGTATTCTAGTTTATGCGGCGGGCCGTATAAGATGCCTTCGCGGGCCGGATCCGGCCCGCGGGCCGCCTTTTGCCCCACTGATCTATACGTATACGTCCGATAAGACCAATCGAAAAAACTCATGAAATTGATATTACATTAAAATCAAACTAGTGTAGTATATGACATAGCTATGAAGCAAGAGTTACTTCCTATTATCTCATAACATTGTTTTTCATTTTAGTTAAGAGCGTTGAGGGTCAGAAAAAATCACATCGAGGGCCGCCTGTTTGACACCCCTGCTATAGATTATCTAACGATGCAATTTTTGAATTGATAAAACTTTCACTTTATTTACAGAGAAAAACAAAGCGTTGGTATGCCATAAATGTGGAAACAACTATTATGTGCACTGAGATATTTTAGCAATGATAGCTTTCAGTCTGTTATAAGAGATGTTGTTTACATTAGCCAGCCTACGACATCAAGAATTATTACAAATGTTTGTAATGCATTATGTAGAATATAAAAAATACATCAATTTTCTACTAAATGATTTGCGCCAATTACAGATTATTAAACAAGATAAATCATTATTATAAAAATATATGCTTAATTAAACGACTATATTAGAAAGATAAATTAATTTAACTTTTAGAATATACATCAGCTCGTTTTTTTTTAAATTTATATCAAAAAGCATTAAAACTATTTAAATTATTTATAAAAATAAAAGTATTTATTCTGCCGAGTAAAAAGTTGTTTTTTTTCCTTTTTTGTTCTCCATTTTTACTCAAACGACAGATGTCACTTACTTTCTTATTGGTTATATTCATGATAACCTTGAACGTCATTTCCACACTCTCGAAACAAGATGACAAAAATTTCGTTGCTAATTGCATGGTCTATAAATATATATGGTCATCAAACTTCGATGCGATTGCTGTAAGATTTTGAAATCCCGTCACTAGAGTGGGATTATCACTTAGGGCTAAAGTCATATACTAGAGTATCACTTAGGGCTAAAGTTCTGGATATACAGAGCTTTACTTAGCGTTGAATTCGTACTTGTAACCTGACCTAGATTGTTGTTAGAGAAGTAATTTTATTTATTTTCGCTTTCAGTTTTAATTTAATTTGTAAGGAGGAATTAACTTGGGAGGAATAAACAAGAGATTGACCAAAAATTGCTCTATGATCGGCAGGTTGAACACCTGTTATATAGGGATCACTAGATGGCAGATGCAAGACAATCAAAGAACACATACAGAATGCCAAATACAGCAAAAAAATTCACCATTTTATCCAAATTCACTTTATGTAAAGACATCAGTGTAAATTGGAAAAATACAAGAATTATATTCAAATTTGACCTGCAGATCCTAATTTTGTTAAAGAAAATTGGCATATTATTAAAGAAAATTTAAACAAGTCCATAACTAATAAAAAAGATGCAGAAATATTTGACAAAACTTGGAAGAGGCTAGCCACATGCAGTGGGTAGCCCATCCCCAAGTGACACCAGGAAAGAAATATATTGCTGTGCATATGACAAGTAACAGATGATACAATTGGAACACCTAGCAATTCATGTTATACCATTCTATGAATATATATTTTCTAAGTTGTATATATTGTAGTATAGTTTTAGTATTGTATGGATATATTTTATCATTTATTATGCAAAGAAACTGAAGATGCATTCATATCCCAAAAGTACATTTTAAATTCTATATATTATTAGTCATTGCAAGCTGTTTTGTATATGTGATATATAAATAATATGATAGAAAATAAGGACATAAACTCCTCAAGTTATGAATATGAAATTTCATTTTCAAAACATAATCCAATCTAACTAATATAATTATTATTAAATAATTCTAAAATAGTTCACTAGGGATAAAATTTAACTAGTTCAGGATTATTTCATTTTCAAATTTCAGAAATTTTCAAAAATTCTTCAAGAATTTTAAACATTATATATGATAGCAGAATGCTCTAGCAGCCAATATAATGTAAAATTTCACAGTTAGTTAACATATTATTGTAATATTGCAAGATGGCAGAGATACATAAAAAAATCCTTGCTCTATAATTGGAACTTTTCATTCAAGTATATGAAATAAGAAATTTCTAATTAGTCCAATGGTGAAATATATTAAAAAATACAATATATAAAGTTATTTCAGTACTTTTGGAGGTAAAATAACAGCAGTATCTAAGTTATAAAGAAAATTTATTTTCAAATTATATTCGTAAGTTAGGAATGCATGTAGTCACAAACATCTGACACTGACAATGCAAGATAGTTTACAGAATTATGAAAGGTATGCTTTGGTTACATACACACTATTGTATCATCTTTCACTGTAAAAGTAAAGTTACAGATTTTGGAATATCTCAGAGTGGAGATATTCAACATATATAAGGATTTTAGTTCTTATGACTTAATTAATTGTGGAGAACGATCATAAATTAAACTCTTATTTCTTACAGATGTAATTTTATAAATGGCAATTCAGTACTGAAAATTCATTTCACACCCTAAAAATTTCAAAATTGGTTATTTAAATGAAAGAAAATCAAATAATATATGTTTTTAAATAATAAATCATTCAATATGAGAATATTTATATAATATGTAATCAAATCATATAAAATTCAATTTATGATTACATATTTTCTTTAACACTTCCTTTTTTCAGAAATAATTCTTCAAAAATACACAAAAATAACTATAAAGTGGTAAATAATATGCAGATACATGAAGAGTACAAGCTGTATGTAATCATTAATGATAACTGTAGACATAATTTAGAGATTTTAGAAATTTGCATGAATATAATGTAAATGCAAAAGGCGAAAAAACAAAACGAGGTTTGTGCAGTTGACATCACAAGTCACATGTCAGAAGTACAACAAGTTTGAGAGCTGGCCTGTTTGCAGGCTTACTGTATCAGAAACAAAGAATGCCTAACTCATGTGGTGCATTTGGATGCAGCAATAATAGTGCAAAAACGATGTCTAGAGAAAAAATATTTTGTCACTTCTTCCTGCATGGTAAGCCATCTCTTATTAAAGAATGACTTATTAAGATCAGACGCAATAAATTTAAACCAATGCTCTGAAAATTTTAGAGGATTGCTTCCATTTCGAAAACTTTATGAACAGAAGATTATTAAAATCTGCAGCTATTCCAACCAAATTTTCTTTCAACAAAAGTTTAGTCAAACCCAACCTAAATGAAAACGAACATTGTATAACATAGAAAGAGTAAAGTTGTATAACATGAAGTAATATTTTGACCCATATTTGTTTATTTTTATTTACTTGTAATAAATCCTAATGGAATTCAATTAGCTACAATGAAAACAAAATTTTAGTTCCACATAAGCACCTATATTTAAAGACTGTAAGAAATGTATATTTTAAAAAGTAAGTTTGATTTAAAAAACAACATGAAAAATAAGCAATACTAATTTAACTCTTTAGGACATAATTTATTTTTATTATTTTATCAGGAAAATACAGTCTTAAAAATCATGTTTACAACAAATAGGCTAAATGAAGCATACACAAGTACAAAGCTATTCCTATACAAAATATAATTTAAACAGATTATATATTTATTTTATTTTCGAGAGATATTGTGGTGCGCACAGCATAAATGACATATTTCTTCATTTCGGCTCTTATCTTCGCTTCAATTAAAAATTTTGAAGATTCTTCTTGCTGAAAGCAAATATTGCCTATGTATCTATTCTCGATGCATTAATTAAGGCTCCTTTTTTGTTTTTGTTTATACTTTTTGCCGAATCACTGAGTATGCCAGTAATTTGAATGTATTCTAAATTTCAACATTACCAAAATTAATTAAACACATTGGATTATCTAATAAAGAATATATTTTGATCCCAGTAACACTTATTTATATTGAAGCACTAGTTTGTACACCTTCTTGCACGTGACATCTTTAGTCTCGACACCAAAGACTGCACAAACCTCACTGTGATAAATAAAGAATTAAAGAATACTTTATATAGTGCTGCTTCATTTAGTCCTAGATTCACTATAGTGCAGTTTATAACTTGTGCCCAAGAATTTAGTGTGGAATAATTCACTATAATGTGGTAGTATGTTTATTAATGCCCATCTAATATAAGAGAATTTCCTTAAAATCTTATCATAAAAATTTAAACACTTTATTATATAGTATATTATACCATACATTCAGATGATAGCTGCAACATATAAGATGACAAAATGAAACAAGGCATTTATGAAATTCTGATCAATAACAGAATAACGAACTGTCGGGAAATTTATATAGGAGCAACTAAGAGAAGAGTAACCAACAGACTAAAAGAACATAAGAGAGACATAGCCAGAGGCAATTTTACAATGGCCTTAGCTAGAACATGCTACAAAATTGACGTTATAATAGAGTGGGACCAAACGAAAGTCGTAAAAATGGTCCATTCCAACAAAGAGCTACCCATAGCTGAAAACTTAGAGATAATTTCAAGAATAGATTCTGAATGTATAATCAACGATAATCTCCCGATCCCCTTTGCTACATAGATATATGTCCTCCAATAGAAGGCATTTAATAAAAAACCTTTTATTTATTTATTATTTTATTTTTTATTTTTATTCTTTATTAAATTTTTTGTTTTTTAGGTTATAATATAATAAGATCAGCCAAAATAATTTTTATATTAGACATATGCATTGTGGAGAATCGCGACTATATAATCCTATAGTGTGCATTTTCTCTTATGATGAACCATTAATTGTATGAATAAATAAGTCAAAATTAAAAAGAAAAATGAATACGAGATTTAGATGGATGGAGTTTCTCGTTTGCTACGGAAACTTCTCCCAATAAATAACACAAAAAAAAAAAGAGATTTATTTATAATTATATATAATCTAAGAAATAGTTGTGTAAAGAAATATAAACATCCTGAGAAAGGTGTTAAATTAACAACTATAAACAATCGATTAACTGCGGAATTTTATATACAACACAAATCTCAACGAAACACGAGTTATAATGGTGACGACGCAAGATCAAATTCATGCAGGTGTCGCTAGGGATGCTATAATGTAAATGAAATGTTAAACTTTATAATAACAAAATACGTGGGAAAAAAGAGAATGTCCAAGTCAGCGAGAGTCTCAGAGAAGGTGCTGTTAAGGAAGGTGTGTCCTGAAAGTTGTCCAGAGAAAGGATCCATATAAAACTAAGATTGTGTTTGTGTGTGTATACTGAAAGAAGTTGGAAAGAAATTAAAAAGAAATCATCATAAAGGAAGAGAAAATAACTGTTCCAAGGAAGAATCAGCTTGTTATAGAGAGAGACATTTCGACATTTGGAACTTTAAAGACTTATTAATTTTAAAGGTATTTATCCTCCAGCAGTATTCGGATGCGCTGCTCCCTGCGTTCGGGTCAGCAGCAGCATTTGTAAAAGAGAACTCTCTCTCTCTCAATAAATATCCAGATTTGTTTTTCAACTGCATCGTTGTCTGTCATTGCATCACTGGAGATTTTCTCCTCTCCGTCCTTACTCACAAAAGTGCCACATATCCGCGATTTTGGCTATCAAAAATATCCTGACGCCACAGTCGCTCTGTGGCCCTTACAGCATTATTTTATCTTACGTTAATTGTTTAATTTAGAAAATGATAAGATTAACTTAAGCCTGTATTTCATGATAGAAATGTGAATTATTTTAATCCAAGTTTAAAATATTTTAAAAAATGTTTAAAATATTGTTTAAAATGTCTTTAGAACCTTAGCACGTATATATAATTTAAACAAATTCAATTGTAATCCAGTACTTTTTGTTGAAGATAGTTATCATGCTAGCCGAAAGTATTTCAAATAAAAGATTTTTTATATAACCAACTGTGTAAAGTGCTACAATTAGTAATAATTTTAACTATTTACATTTCTCTGCTGGAATTATGCAGTTTAAACTTCAAGTAATGGAATTTGATGTCAAATGAATTAGGACTATAGAGTGGTTAACAGCAGTAAAAGTTCAGACATTTTACAAAAAAAGATTCATATATTTATAAAATTTTATATTTTTCTTATATATGATGCAAAAATTAAAATACTAAAATATAAATTTTTAAATAAAAATACATTTGCACAATATTAAATAAAACCACACAATCAAATACAATTCTAATAAAAAATGGATTATGAATGATTTTTCAAAGTTATCAATTAAAAATATACAAAAATGTGTTTAATTGACAATAACTTTGAAAAATTAATTAAAAAATTAATCCCAATTAATTTGTATATTAATTAAAAATTTTGAAAAATTAAAATTACTCTGTCAGAGCAATTATAATTTAATATAAACAATTGAGATTATCAAATTACTTTAATATAATTGTAACAATCAGATGTTGGCTGAAATTAAGACAGCAATGTAATTACATCATTCTGATGCGAAAGTGTTAATAATATCAATTAATATCAATAATCTCGATCTAAATATCTAAACTGAAGAATTTTAATTATATTTATATATTAATAACTTCTGAAGCAAATAATCATTATAAATAATCTTTCTTACTATATTTACAAGAATTTACGATTATTTTTAAAACTCAAGAGGGATTTCATTTAGAATTATATTTAAATTTTTAATATTTATTATATCACTTACAAATACTGATATGAAATACATTTCATACATATGTACTTCTATGTAACTGCCTATTCTTGAAAAATTTCAATCTTCAAAATCCATTTACCAACCAACATAACAAAGCTTTAGTGATGCTAGTAGCTTGAGAGGGTTTTATATTATTGGAATGGTTATGTCTAAACATATTATCTTCATCAGAGATTTTACTTAAATTTTTTTTTTTTAAATAAAAAACAAAGTTATTTGTATAATTATTCAAATTACTAAAACTGAAGATGATGAACCAACCAATGAATCTGCTGATTGATTTATTATTTTTATTTTGGAAATTGTCTTGAATTATTTACATCTTATAACTTTATAATACTATATTTTTATAATCTTAAAAGAACAAAATTTATATAGATAACTGAAAATAGATAATATATTTCATATTTGTATTTGTTATTTAAAGATTAATTCTGATTTTTAACTTATATGTAAATTAACATAAGTATTTTCAATGACTGCAGAATGTTTTTAGTGGAGGAGAATATAATTTAAAACAAAATTATATTGTTATTGTATTTACAAAATCTATCCAAACAAAAAAATTCCCACAATAAATATTTAAAAATGCCACCAATAATCTTAACTTTATTCTAGGTGCTTTTACTATTCTGTGTTTGTATAACTGTTTTGTATTTTTTTAATATGACTTCTATAAACAATAAAAACCATGTGGGGAGATTTTTCAAGCAGATACAGAAATCTGCAATCTCAAGCATATGATGATATAACATCCTGTAAAACACCAATCACACTCAATTAATATGAATAGAACTGCAAATATTTAGAATTTCAGTGTAGTTTTGTGATTTAATTAAATTCTGAATATTTGCAATATTTCTAATCAAAAAATTCCCACAAAATCTTTTTTTTCAAGCAGCTTTAAATACTTCGTTTTTCAGTTATATCTTTTTATAATTTCTATTTTCCATCCAGTTTACACCAAAATATTTATAAAAAGACTTAAAAATATATATTTTCATACCTCTGACTAATTTGGCAACAATCACCTCTTGTAAAGTGTTCTCGAGTTCCAACTTCTCTCTAAATTCATTTAATAAAATTTAAAACAACTTAATTATAAATATTTTTAAACTTGAAATAATTAAACTTTCCAAAATTTTTATAAAATTCCTAAATTTTCTAATAAATATTAGAACTCAATAGTATATACATGCAATCCTTAACTTACATAAGTGCTTTACCACATGAACTTAATATTATATTAAAGAATAAACATGTAAGTCTTTGTGACCTACTAGTACTTTATAATATATATTCTGACATACATAAATTTGATTTACAGGCAATCCTTAACTTATATAAGTGGATTACTATCCTACGTAAATCAAATTTATGTATGTCAGAATATATATTATAAAGTACTAGTAGATCACAAAGACTTAATATTATATTAAAGAATAAACATGTAAGTTCAAGGAAACCTAGAATAAGAGGAAGGGAAACTTGCCGAAAGATCAAAGAGAAACGCATAATCCCGCCAAGAGCAGCGCCCTCAAGTGGCTGCCAATGATTATTTAGTCGTTCGCCATTTGGACTTAAATTACTTTTTTTGCTTTGGATTGTTAGTGAAAATATAAACCGTAATAAAATAATGTCCAAATAATTGCATTAAGAAATTTATTAATATTAATAAATTCATATTAAACTGTAAAGTTGTGTTTTTAAATTCAACAACATAGGCACCAGCTGTAGCGGCTGAGAAAGTGTCTGGATGGTGACGTCATGCGCAGAAGCCATTTCTCGCGCAGCCAAGTGGCTCTACCTTATATCTATATACCTTGTATTTCCCTCACTTTTCAGTAGCCAATGAGAGCGGCTTACGGCAGCCAATGAGAGTAATTCAAACCAAGTAATGCAGTGAAGCTAGCACATTGCTCGGCGACACTCGGTCCAATGGAAATTTCCCCAGAGCGAGCCATCTATCCCCTTAAAATCTATGCGCGTTTCTCTTTGATCTTTCGGCGAGTTTCCCTTCCTATTATTCTAGGTTTCCTTGGTATTCACCGAATACGAATTAGCTGATCCGAGAGTCGATCTCCTACTGTTAGTAAACCGTCATATTATTGGCTTAAAATATCACGTGCTAAAGATGTCATGCTGAAACTGCAGTACTTTCAGAAACTTACCAGATTATAGGTGTTAATTCTTGTGTATTCTTACCATGGAAAAAAATCGACAAATATTTACTATATTTGAAAAAGAAGTACTATTAGAAATATTTTTCTTTAAAACTGACTAAACTGCGCATGAGTCGATCCCGATCCTTACTTCAATCCGAACAAACTGTTGGATCAAGATCGGGATCAAGTTTTGTGTCCAATCCTAGATTCAAAATCCTGGTGAATACAAAACTATAGACTGATCCAGGATCGTAGCTGATATCGATCTCGATCCTGTTTGGTGAATACGGCCGTAAGGGACTTTCGTTAACTTAAAGTACTTTAATATTTCGCGTCTTTTAATTCGACCTTAAAGTACTTTTAACGGCCGTATTCACCAAACAGGCTCGAGATCGAGATCAACTACTATCCTGGATCAGTCTATAGTTTCGTATTCACCAGGACTGGACACAAAACTTGATCCCGATCTTGATCCAACAGTTTGTTCGGATTGAAGTAAGGATCGAGATCGATTCATGCGCAGTTTAGTCAGTTTTAAAGAAAAATATTTCTAATAGTACTTGTTTTTCAAATATAGTAAATATTTGTAGATTTTTTTCCATGGTAAGAATACACAAAATTTAACACCTATAATCTGATAAGTTTCTGAAAGTACTGCAGTTTCAGCATGACATCATTAGCACGTGATATTTTAAGCCAATAATATGACGGTTTACTAACAGTAGGAGATCGTCTCTCGGATTGGCTAATTCGCATTCGGTGAATACCAACAGAATCTCGATCCAGCTTCCAACTCGATCTCAGATTCTGTGATCGAGGATTAGACTCGATCTCGATCCTGTTTGGTGAATACGTCCGTAAGTGGTCTAGTCTGTAACGGGTATAAGTTAGTTAAGCCGCCATATTGTACGAGGGATATACTGTATCTGGTGGGGACATGGATGGGCGGCGGCCACTTATATAGCCCATCACAAGCTGGCCAACATTCATGATGGAGTCAACCGGATGGTTGAAGGATGGAGTTCAACGGCCGGGCCCGATATCCTCCTGAGAAACTGGAGGATTTGAACCCGGATCCTCCAGGGTGGTAAGGCATAGCTTTACCACGCGACCATCTGGCCTATAAAATTACCATTTAGTGATACTATCATAAATATTAAAGCTTCTGTAGCTAATCTTTCGGGATCAACATCAACTAAACCTCCGAAGTTAATATAGGCCACACTTTTACTAACAAGTAAGACTCGCATATAGGAAATTTGATTTCTAATTGACGTGGAATCAAATATGGCAATAATCCATTTAGAAATGATTTCAGGCAGATTATGAGGAAATCTATTTATGTATAGAAAAATTATATCGGATTATTATATCATAGGATTTTTTCAAAATAAATTGAAAATAAAATATAATATTTCTTCACCTATGAAAGCTGTAACTTCTATCACCTAGTTTTTGCTCATATTTACATTCATACGTTACACAATTGTATAACCATAACGCAATAAACAGAAATAACACACTACAAATAGCAACAAATGTTGTATTCAGCGAACAATCCAGTTACGTGCGCGTCCGGCAGTATGGCTGCCAGTGGCTTCGTTTTTTCTGGCTGACTTTTTTTCTTTTCTTTTACGCCCCCTTTCTAATCAGGGAGATTACTAAGGGGGCGGGCCAGTTCCAACCACGGGCTGCACCCACACCCGTGGAGGAGGACCGAATGTTGAAGAACGGCAATGACCGGGCTGGGCCCAATACCCCGAAAAAATCCGGGACAAGACCCGGGTCCTCCTGCATGGCACGCCAACGCGTTACCACTCGGCCATCCGGCCTCCGGCAACTGAATATTAGCGCAGTCTATCCAGTATATATTTATATCGATGATCGTGACAGACATTGGCCCGATCCTGTTATAAGCCTCCATTTCCTTCGAAAATAAGGCTAAAAAAACATATCTTACAATAAAGAATAGCAATTTATTGTTCGTTGGACCAAGGAGGCTGTTGGACCAAAATTTTATTATTTCCCAATATTTGCATAAAATTCATATAATCTTATATTTTTATTAACCACTCACTCTCTACCGCTTTAAATCTAATCTATATATAATAATGTCAGATACAGAATATCCCATTAGGATATAATCCATATCCTAATGGGATATTCTGTATCTGGCAGCGGCCACTTATAGAACCCATCACAGGCTGGCCAGCACCCATGATGGAGGTCAACCGGATGGTTGAAGGATGGGGGTTCAACAGACCAGGCCCGGACCCCTCCTGAAAAACTGGAGGTGTGGAACCCGGATCCTCCAGGGTGGTAAGTCAAAGCTGTACCACGCGGCCATCCGGCCGACATTAACCGATTAGGAAAATGCGAAATTTGGAATATTTTGCATAGTCCATTTGAAATGAAGGAAAAGTATTTATTAAATAATTATATTAATAAAAGAGTTTTTTTGTTTTGTTTGCATATTTTACGTTCCCTTTCCAATCAGGGAGATTATTAAGGGGACGGAACCAGTTCCAACCACGGGCTGCACCCACACCCTTGGAGGGGGGCCGGATGGTGAAGGACGGGGATGACCGGGCTGGGCCCAATACCCCGAAAAAATCCGGGACAAGACCCGGGTCCTCCTGCATGGCATGCCAACGCGTTACCACTCGGCCATCCGGCCGCCTGTAAAAATGCTATCTAGTATAGTCATACAGTATTTGACGGCCAGATGGCCGAGTGGTAACGCTGTGTAAAAATGCTATATAGTATAGTCATACAGTATTTGACGGCCAGATGGCCGAGTGGTAACGCTATCGGCATACCACACAGGAGGATCCGAGTTCTCGTCTCGGGTCTGGTCCCAGATTTTTTCGGGGTACTGGCCCCGGCCCGGTGATCCCCGTTCTTCACCATCCAGCCCCCCTCCAAGGGTGTGGGTGCAGCCCGTGGTTGGAATTCGTCCCGTCCCCTTAGTAATCTCCCTGATTGGAAAGGGGGCATAAAATATGCAAAAAGAACCTCATAATCCAAGATACCTTGTATTCCGTAAAAATGAAAATAAAACAAAAACAGTCACACAGTACAAGCATTCACGAGTATAAGTTATACGCAAAGATGTTTGGTTATACGTCGATGTCCGACAGTAGAACTTGGTTGAAAGATGACATGATGGTTTGAGTCGTATTCAACTAATAGGACAAGTCAAGGACAGAAGATAATACAAACACGCAAA
The DNA here is from genome assembly GCA_000484575.1 of Olivierus martensii. Classification (NCBI taxonomy): domain Eukaryota; kingdom Metazoa; phylum Arthropoda; class Arachnida; order Scorpiones; family Buthidae; genus Olivierus; species Olivierus martensii. Next base: position 45,040 of record AYEL01062559.1, read on the forward strand.
AAATTAATACAAAAAATTTTATACTAATAATAATCTTAATATTTATAATAATAATTATTATTTTAATAATGATGCATATCTAAGCAATCTGTTTTATATTTATTTCTATATAAATAACAAAAAGATTTTTCGTAATTGATTTGCATTATTTAAAAATATTTTCTGGAAAAATTTATTCTTTTATATTATTTTTCTCTACTAGATGGCATCACATATAAATTTTATTATTATTATTATTATTATTAAATAAT